>JBAMBJ010001249.1:0-95941 GCA_037043495.1 Drosophila recens | reverse complement strand
CATAATTCAATTATAATATTTCAAGAAATTAAGAATATTGTAAGATATTCTAAAATAAATTTAAAAAAAAACGAAAAAATATTACAAAACTCCTATGAAAGTTTCAAAGCTCTAATATTTATTAAAAAAAAAACAATGTTGATATCTAACAACTTTTCTAAAAAGACCTTAATATTGTCAAAAATGATACCGTTTCCAACGCTGCCACCTTTTTTTTTTACCGTTTCAAAGGAAAATGAATCCGAAACGCGCTCAATTTTTAATTTGTACAAACAATAACTATATTATGTTATTTATAATATTGACACACTGCTAAACACGGTTACTATTTGAAATAGATTTTGCAAATCACAGTTCAAATGTAATATGTTGACCATAAACCTTTCTTTTCTAATTTGATTTATATAAAAAATTGAGCAATGTTAACAAATGTACCAGTTTTCGTATATGTATTAAATTTTTTCCATAATTTAAAACTCCAATAATATTTTCAAAACTTCCCAATTTGCACGAAAAAAAAGATTTTGGCCACTGAACTGAACTGAATTTAAATTATTTGAAAAATTTAACTTTTTTTTTTTTTTTCGCAAAATTTCGGTTTTTTCATACCTATCCTGGACAGATTTTCTATAATTTCAAACGCTCATAGCAGGTACTGCTAATTTAACCGATTTTCATGAAGAATGTAATTTAGTTCGTTGATTGGCGTCTATTTATATTATGAAACTAGATCTTTTTAGTTTATTCATTTTTAATTTGTTTAATATATTTGAAAATTCACTGATATTTATGAGGAAGGCCAATTTTATTTTTTAGCATAAAAATTGTACATTTTTTTCACTTTTGCAAATTAAATTGAATGTTTATGGATTCTTTATCAATATTTAAGTTAATTTCGAAAGTTAAATATTTTAGTAATTTTTTAATTGTTGGTACACAAATTCAAATTGTGTTTCCCTTTAATTCAGCTGTATTTAATCGATTTCATTAAATCTTTTATAATAATTTGCATATTTTGAATATAAAATGCACAAGAAGGCACTTAATCCAAAGTAGTTAATTAAAAGCTCAGACAGGAACATGCAGAATTGGCAGGAGTCGTCATCCCAATAGGCAGAAAGTCAACATTTATCAACAGACGGCACTAATCTGAAATCCCAGTGTACTAGCAGCCATTTTGTGGCACTCACAACTGGGGCCGTTGATCTGGAGCCCCACGCACAGTGGCCCAAATAGGCAATCTAGCGGGATATAAGTCGAATTTCAATTTTTGTATATTCGGGTTTTTTTTTATTTCTTTTGATAGACAACTCTTGTCATAGCTTATAAAAGCTTTTGCATGAGCTTTCCGGTACATTCCTAATCGGATGTGAGCTTCCAAAGTGAACATATGTATGTTTAGCACGTGGCCTGCCAATATTTGACTGCATTCTTAAGCCTTTGTTGGTTGAGCCAAATTTCAAACCAATTGTCAATTTCTTGAATCAATATCTTTTTTTCTTAATCAGATAAGGTATGTACTAAATAAAAATTATATGCTTGTGACCCGTCTTTTCATGTGTAGCAAAAAAAATGTGGTGAAAGTATGCCTTTTTAAAATACATTTTTTTATAGCGTATGCTGTCAACTTTGGGCTAAAACTAGCGTGTTCGGATCGGATCCGAGCTAATTTTAGCATATATGTAAAGTATGAGTCCTTGTGGTGTACAAATTTCAAAAATGTTAACCAACTACGACCAACTCTTAAGTCTGTTGCCCTTTTTAGGTGGAATGTCAGTTTCGAAGCGCTATATATATATATTTATATTAATTGGCTTAACGAAAAAGTGGCCAAAAATAAAATGTTAGCCATCAAAGAATTTGTATTTGGTATATTTTATAAAAATTACCTGGAAGAAAAAAACAAAAAGTTGAAAGCTTTCGTGGCCCATTTTACAGAAAAATGGAAGGCATGCAGATACAGTAGAAACTTTTTTGAAAAAAAAAAACAAAAATGGCTTGACATGCCTCTTTTTCAACAAAAAAGGTTAGACATGGGCCGTCCCATAAACAATTTTTGGAACCTCTGCCCCAAGACACAGGTCCGAAAAGTGTCCAGTATTGTTATTTATCAGTTATATGGGAGGTATGAGAAATGTTTGACCTAGAATATTGAAATTTAGAGAGTACGTGAAGAGTGCATTGAAATCCTTAAGTTAAAATTTTCATTCAAATATCTCTTCATTTACTCGAGTTATTAATAAAATTCCGCTAGCAGAGCAGTTTGGCCCACTGTGCCACGTGGCAATTAAACTAAATTGTGTGGACGCAGAGAAGCCGCACACACAGGTAGCAGATTTATATTCATAAGCCAAGCAGCTGTGTGTGGCCCTGAGAATTGCAGATGCCTTAGGCCCGACGCCAGGCCAGACTTTACATAGTTTGGGGGCATTTATAATTGAATTCCTTAATACGAGTACGCACAAACGCCTTCCCGATATCCCGATCCCCTGAAGCAAAGGCAAAGGCATTATAGTAATGAAGCCACAGTCAATTTCAATAACGCAATCAAATGCGTGCAATTTGAAAAACCACAAAGCCCAGAAACCGAAGTGACCCAAATGCCCATTGCCCATTGCCCATTTTCCATTTTCCATTGCCTCACGCACTGTCTGTGGAGCAATGTGAACTGGTTTTCGTTAACTTTCGCATGCCGGACACGTAGCTGGTGCTAGGGCATAGAACCGAGCTCCTGGACACACCAACGCCTTGATAATGGAATGGCAATGACCATTACCCGTAACCCGCATTCCTCCATCCGCCATCCGCATCCCGTTGTCCTTTGCCTCTCTCGGTGAGTCGCATGCATATTTCAGTAATTTACGCTACCTTTTTGCCTTTAGATTTGGCTAAATGGACGTAGCTTTGCCGTTAACCGTCTGTCCGTCTGCCCGTCTGCCCGTCTACCCGTTTGAATACATATTTCATGAGTTGCCCAAAGTTACGCTCGATGCAATTTTAAAACTGACTGAACCACTCAAAATCGTGTAACCAAAAGGATCTTTGATATTTTCACTCCAACTGCAAATGGACAGTTGATTTTTGTTGATTTTTTTGACTATAGTATTTACGTACACAAATACTTTATAGAAAATGATGAATCTTATGAAGTGAAAAATTGTCACAGTTTTTGCAAAAGTGTCAAAGGGGTAAGTACAAAAAAATTGAAAAATTTTAGAAATAAATTTAGCTTTTTAGATGAATAAAATTTTGATGCAGAATCAAATCAGCGGTCACACAATTAGTTTGAGATAACTGAGATGGGTGCTGGAAGTTTTTGAAAAAGTGTCCCGGGGTAAGTATGAAAAAGTGAAAATGTTTCGAAAAATTTAAAATTTTTAAATTTAATTATTATTCAAATAAGAGGTCAAACAATGATATAATTGACATTCCGCAAGGTAATCGGTTAAGTTTTAAGAGAGTTTTGGGAGATCCAGCTCCAGCTTTTGAAAATTTTTTGAATTTCTCAAAAATATTTAAATTTTTAAATATACACTCATGGACAAAATAATAGGTGCACTCTTTCTTTTACTATAACAGCTATTGTAAGTCAAGTCTTCAAATTTAAAAAATATATTTGGAAAGGTCATTTAAATTCCGTTTGAATAATGCATAACTTTCCTCAACCCATTAAGTACCCATTGAAATATTCGAATTTTAAAGAAAGTCAACTTTCAAAACTTTTTTCCTCAATTTTTTTCGAAAAAATGGTGAGATGCAAAAACAATCTTCAAACAATTTTAGAAGTGACTGGAACAATTTTTTTCAAAAATCTTTTCGCTTATAATTTTTATAATTTTTTGAAAATCTTAAAAATTACTATTTTAACTCCTTTTTCCTACTTTTCACGCAAATATTAGTTAATATATTATTTAATACATGAACGCAGAATCAAATCATGAGTCAAGGAAGGATATAATTGACATTCCGCAAGGAGATCGGTGAAGTTTTGGCCAATTTGTGGGAGTATAAAAAGTATAACAGGTAAGTATAACAGTAAGTATAACAGGTAAGTATATAAGCGTATAACAAATGTAACTAACACATGTCTGTGCAATCAGTTTTCCCTTTGCGCTCATATCTTCAACATACAGTCGAACTTCCCTAACTCGAACTTCCCTAATTCGAAGTCTCTCTAACTCGAACAAAATCAAGTGGCAATACTAGGCAAATTTCATACAAATCTACTTCCCTAACTCGAAGTCTCCCTAACTCGAACTTTTTTCGTGGATAATGGAGATTCGAGTTAGGGAAGTTCGACTGTATCTCTGACTATTATATTTAGTGTATTATTTTCATGTTCATGCTACGCACATAGTGTCTGTCTGTCTGTCTGTCTGTCTGTCTGTCTGTCCGTCTGTATGTGTCTATGTACTATGTTTGTATCTACATATCTGTATTCATAGCGCTATGCGCTAGTCGCAGCCATTTTGGTTTTTCAATTTCATCGCCATTTTCGCTTCAATGCGTCGAGAGTAATTTGCATTTTTTATTTGCTTTTATTGTCGCCGCACATCGAGAGACGTTGGCAACTCTTAGAGCTGAAACTGTCAGGTGGGCATCGAGAGGTGATAATGCTAATAATAAGTTGACTCAATTGACAACAACAAATTTTTCAGTAACAACAACAAGAAAAACTTAAAATCATTTGCTGTGAGAATTTGAAAATTGAGCTCGTTGAGAAGAAAACAAAAGAAAGAAAGCAATTTAAGCAAGTAAAATCGAAAATGTGACGATTTTGTATCGCATTGTGTGCAATAATACACACACACACACACACATACATACAAGCACCATATGGTATAACTGTGCATGTGTGTGTGTGTATTTTTATGTGATTTCTACAGTCAACAACTTTTTAGAAATGGCAAATGCTTTCTCAAGCGCAAAAGGGGAGCAAATGGTATGGCATTTATTTACAGTACTCGCATTCAAGTATTCAGCAGTACGAGTACTCATACTCGAAACTCATACTCGCACTCGCACTCGCACTCATTTTGCCAAACATTTGATGCAATTTATTCAATGAAATGTAAATGCGACACAATTGTTACGACTAGTTTATTTGTAGTAATTCTTGATTGCACCATAAGCACATGTCATTTAATTTCGATTGCGATTTCCCATTTTCTATTTCCCATTTCCCCATTTGGCATTTGCATATTGCTTTAGGCATCAACAACTCGTACAATATGTGACTTTTTGGCTTATGAATTCTAATGTCAAATAGGAAAACTCGCGCACATTGTTCATGTCCTTGCTCAAAACTTTCAAAAACTCTTTACAAACTGTACATATATTCCAACATAATATTACATTAGATTACATTTAATACATGTTTTGGGGCTTTACATGTAACCCCTTCAATTTGATCCCATCCCTTTCTCTCCCATTGTCGCTGTCTCTTTCGTATCAACGACTTTCAAATTGGCAACGAACTGATATGCCAAACTACGCACGTTGATGATTCCACATTTCCACATTTGCCCAGTTCCCATTTCCCATTTCTCGACTCCCCTCGCAGTTTTATATGAAGACATGCTCTCATTTCTGTAGGCAGCTCCTGTAGCTAATGCTTGTCACGTTTGCTTCAACGTTTGACAAGGCAAATTCAACATACCAAAAATAAAAAACGAAAACGAAAGCAACAAAAACAAAGAACAAAACAAGTAAGAAAAGTTATATTCGGCAGCTCGAAGATTTGATACTCTTTAGAATTATAGTGACTTTTTTTGAAAAGCTTAAAAAAGATCATCGACAATTTATGCAAACATTTTTTGTTATATTAGAAATATTGTACACAGAAAAAATAGCCGTTCTAAAATCAAGCCTAAAATACCTAATTTAAGCCTGCATTTTTTAAGGATGTTTCCAGGATTAGACTGAAAAATCAAGCCTGTATCGGGATTAAAATGGGAAAATAAGCCCAAATTACTTTATTCTCTCTCGGCCTCTCTCATTTCAACTGTTTCGGTGGCTCAGTGGTTAGAGTCGCCGACCTGTTTGAAAAAAACCTAGGTTCGATTCCCACCAGTCAATTGCATTTAAACATTCCCTTCATTAAAAAAAAAAATGTTAAAATAAAACGATAAATAAAAAATGTTTAAAAAAATTTGAATAAAAATTGTAAAAAAAAGTATTAAAAAAATAAGTTAAAATAAAAAATAAAAAGAGAAATCTTAAAAAAAAAAAATTTAAAAAAAATTTAAATGTAACAAAAAACTTTATTTTTTTTAGCCTGAATTTCGGGATTAAATTCGGGATTGAAAAAATCAAGAATTTCATACTTGGTTTAAGAAAATCCGAGATTACTCCCGACTTCTGTTTCGGATGGAAACCGGGCTAAATATCCCGGATTTTTTTTCTGTGTAGAGATAAAGTTATAGTTCATATAATGATCAAAATATTTTACATGTAAATCGGATTATTACAACTAATAGTTAGGATACTTTAAGATATTGAAAAAACTCTCAGTTTAGATCTGAAAACTTCTTCTTAAAAGTATTAAACTAAAAAAATTACAAATTTTTTCAAAGATAAATTTAAATATATATATATATAAATATATATATATATATATATATAAAACTTCTTTATAATTACTAAAAAATTAAGATAAAACATATGATAAAAATGTAATAATGATAAACATATCGCAGAATATATTATAACAGCCCAAGTTCTGCAAAAGGCTTTTTAAAATCTTCAAAAGAATTGACAGAAAAATATGTACAGAATATTATGTTATTTATTTTTTTTTGAAAATATTGTGAGACTCTTTGTAAGTGTATTAAAACAAAAGAGAGTGCGATAAACGCGTACAGCGACAGTAGTGGGGTATACTAAAACGAGAAGATACCCTGTAAATATAAAAAAAAATCCTTAACTTACTCCTTATAAAAATCTCCCAATAAAAATTCTTAACAGATCAAATTTCTAAACTCACAACTATAATTGTAAATTGCGTAATAATTTTGAAACTTAAAAGAAATATATGAAACCCCCTTAAACAGCTTAGTTAAAGGGTATAACAAATAATATAAAAAGAAAATCCACAACAAAAGCGAAAAGAAAAAAAAAAGAAATAAAATGCTTTTCACAGGTGAATTGGAAAGCGCGTAATGTTGTAATGTTTGACTTGCCAACGGGCACGTGATCCAGCCCCAGTTACAATGCCCTCTCCAGTCTACATTCCCCTCTCGATTTCCCCTTTCCTGTTACAGCTTCAGTGCTCACATGTCGCAGCGAGTCAAGTCGGCAAAGGTGAAAGTAAAAGGTAAATGGCAAAAGGAAGCAAAAGGGGCATACGTGGCGTATAGGTAACGCGACGCGCCACTTTTCCAAATTGGATGAAAATCTTTGGCTTTTCAGCGCCCGCCTGTCAAAGGACACACAAACGATTCCCGATGCATTCGTTTGAAAATTGACATGTTTTCGGATGCTGACTTTGATGCTACTTTGACTTTGACTCTGCCTCACAAAGTCTCTGACTGCAAATGCTGCAAACTTTGACTCAGTTTGTGCCACATTGCGAGCATAAATAAAAAAGGCTCTTGCCTAGGGATGGCAAAAAAAATGTATTAATCGATTATAGAATCATATTAATTTAAGCTACGCGATTATTAATTGCAATTAATCAACGAAAAATAAAAATAATTGATTAATCAAATGATTAATTTTTGTTATAGTTTTTTAAAATATTGTGTAATGCAATGCCATTGTTTAGCAAACAAATTAATTAAGAACAATAATAAAATGCCCAACAAATATAAATACAGTGGCTCACAGCATGAAGTATGCAGGACATATTTGGACATTTAAGGCTTATTTGAGCCGTTATCGTTAAAATATTTTCATCAATGGAATGGTCATTTCAAATCCGTTTGAATGACACAAAACTTTCCTTAACCCATTAAGTACCCTTCGAAAATTTCAAATTTATGTAAAAGTCTACTTTTTTAACTTTTTTCCTCGATTTTTCGCAAAAAATATTTTAATGCAGGAAATTTTGTTTGATATTTCTAAGAGTGACTGCAAAAAAAATTTTCAAATATATTTTTGCTAGTTTTTTTTTTGGAATAAAATTTCCATGTGTGTTTCCCTGAAAAAATTTTGGCAACGACGCGATTATTTGATCGAATAATCGATTAGTGTTTCAATTAATCGCAACACATTTTACGATACAATTAAATCGCCAATGGAAGAAAAAATAATCGATTATTGTGTATCATATGATCGCACCCTTCGTGCTGCTTGCCGTCACTGAAGCGCGACTGCCGTCCGCAGCGCGTGATCGACCGCCATCCCTACTCTTCCGCGCACGATAAAACTTATTGCTACACCTACACAGGAGACACACTCCAGAGTCTAGACATCAGTTAAAGCTAAGATTAGAAGGGCGAATTACAGAAACACACAAGTTTTTTTGTTGGCCAGCTTTCTGCTCCTTGTGCGGACTTTTGGATTATGCTGTAAACTTTTCAGTTGCGTAGCAAACGCAACAAATAAAACAAATTCGAGTTTCAAGTTTCCATGTTTTTTGTTGCTGAGGGGTTCACCTTCAATAAACTACTTGCCATATGCTGCCGTATGTCCTGCGAAATATATTATACTCGCACTCCTTGCACATACATATGTGTTAGCCCCGACTCAAACATGGCCCAGACCAAAGCAGACCAGGTCGTAACTCTTGACGGCATCTGCTTGTCGTTCGTTCGGTTTTTTTTTTCTTTTTTATTATGACTACAAAGAGCAACAAGGCAGTTAAAGCATGAGGCCGAAACTTAAAGCGCTTCCGACTGCCAACTGCCAAGTGGCAACTGGTAACTGGCAAATTGGGAGCTTCAGATTGCAGCTCAACTGCTAAGAAGGAAAATCATGCACTGAGCGAAAAGACATGTATCTAAATCATACCTGTTAAATTTCGATTGGAATTACAAATTAATTAGATTATTTTTAGAAATATTCGTAGGGACCAAATAATTCACTGTTTAAAAATTTGTGATTATACAATGATTACAATTGCAAAAGATCATAAATAATCTAAAGTTATGACAATTATTCAAAAATCAGAAAGATTATTTTGGCTACTTTGACTGTGAAAATTTAAAATAGTTTGATTTTTACTGAATAGTCATAAATAATCAGAAATAATCAAAAATAATTAGAAATAATCAAAAATAATTCAAAAACTCAAAAAGATTATTTTTGATTTTTTCTGATAATTTTTAAATAATTGTAATAATTTTAGATTATTTCTGATTTTTTGTAATCGTAATCATTAAATAACGTAATTGGGCAAAATCGAAAGTAATTGTAATTTAATCATTAGTTCGACTTTTGAACAAAAATAATTTAATTACTATTGATTATGATTGCTAATCATTATTTAACAGGGAACAAAACCGAAACGAATATCGGTTTCAGTTACGGGTTCGGTTATGTTCGGATTTAGGTTTTCGGTTATCGGTTACGCAAAATCTTTGAATAAAGGTTTCCTAACGGTGAACCGGTTTTCGTATGTTTCGGTTTTAAAATACCGGTATGGTTTCGGTTAAATAAAAAAAAAATTCATTGTAAAAATATAATTATATTAACAAAATAATAATAATAAAAAAGGCATAACTTTCTTAATGTTTCATTTACATATTTATTTCACATATAAATCAAAATTAAAAATAAAAAATAAAATCAAAAATAGAATACAAAACTAATAACAAAATATCAGAGATTGCAAATAAGACCTATGAGTCGGAACAAAAAACAGTTCAAAATTTTTTGTTTTAAATTATTTTTAGTTTGTTTTTTAAATTTTTATAACAAAAATTAATAATAAAACATGATTTTAAAATTGTATTTTAAAGTTATACTAAATCTTATTTGCAATTTTTAAAATATCAATTCAAAATAAAACTTTCTTTCAATTTTTATTATAAAAATTTAAAAAAAAATTTATTTTAAGATATATGAAAAACCGAAATTAACCCTTAAAAATGAAACGGTTACTAAACGGTTATTTCGGTTTACAGAGTTTCGGTTTAAAGGATTCGGTCAGATGAAAATTTTTGTTTTCGGTTACGGTTTCGGTTACGGTTTCAAATTTCAATCGGTTTTTACCGGTTAAAGGTTACGGTTTCGGTTAGGGTTTTAATCCCTGTTATTTAACAAGTATGATTTAAATATGGCAACAATAGTTTAGCTTATTCCAGTTGTAAAATTGTCAATTTTTGGCTTACAAAAGTTTTCTATTGTTTTCTATTTTTACTTGTTGTATTAACTTAACTTAACTTAACTATTAAATATATACTACTGGTCAAATGTATTTTTTTAAATTTGAAGACTTGACTTACAATAGCTGTTATAGTAAAAGAAAAAGTGTACTTATTAATTTGGCCAGTAGTGTATGTACAGCGGAATATTAATAATTTACACATTTTAGCAACGTTTTGTAACTGGTCTTTTGTTAAATTTTTAACACACATTTTAATTGAATTATAATTTCATCTTTTTTTTTTTACATACTCTATTTTATGATACTCAATAGCCTATTTATATTTTATACTTTTTATTTTGCGGTATTCAAAAATTAGCTGAAACTTGTCACTAATTAAATTTTTATAATTCAAATTATTAATTTATTTTACGTTTGTTTTAAATGTTTTATAGCTGAAAAAAAATGTCAAAATAAACAGAAACTTGCCACTAATTAAACATTTTATAATTTAATTTATTTAGTTGTTTTAGTTTTGTTTTCAATGTTTTATAGCTGATAGAAAGCTTTTGTGCTTCTCTTTTCCATTTAATGTTATTTTGTGCTATGTAGCTGTTTTCCCATCACTTACCTCTCTTCTCCTTCTTCTTCTTGTCGCCTTTTCCCTTGGCTTTTCTCAACCCATTGAGGTTCATTGAACCAAATGCTGAGCGCATTTCCGTGTTTGCGTTTGACTCTGAGGCTGAGGCTGCTAAGCAGCAAATAAACTTTCACCCTCCAGTTGTTCTTGTTAGTGTTGTTGTTGTTGCTCTTGTTGTTGCTGTTGTTGTTGCTGTTGACATGACGATGCGCCGTTGCACTTTGAGTGGCCACCCATAGACTAGAGACTTGGCCTGGTCTGGTCTGGTCTGGGCCATGATAAATGTGCACATAATTATCCTTTGAATGCGCTCAGCCAAAGAGCAAATTGTGTATCTGTGTGTGTGTGTGTGCATGTATGTGAGACACTGTCACCTCAATTCAGCTGAGCTGAGCAAGGGGGGGCGTGGCAGTGCGCTTTAGCAAACACACGCGATGTGTCGCGACGTCTTATTCAGTTTTGTTTGAACAGGCTTAAAGCAGCTACAACAACAACAACAACAAGAGCAACAACAACAGCAACTGCAACAACATTAGTTGTTGGCCTTAAGGGCCGATCCATGTCTTAATTAATGCTGCATAATTAAAAGCCAGACAAGCAACTACAACAAAACATAAAAAAAAGGTAACGAGAAAAAAACCAAGTAAAACAAAAACTTTGCTAAACATCTAAAAAAAAATGAAAACATAACAAGAACAAAAACAAAAAAAAAGGACGAAAAACTTGCATCTTTTTTGGGTTGAAAGAAAAATTTGTAGGTGCTCATAGGAGCTGCCAAAAGGCCCAAAGGATCAAATAGGGGACCAAAGGCCAAAAGCAAAGGCCACAAAAGTGCCCAAAACAATGACGGAAATAAGGAGAGGATACAGAAGGATAAGAGGCAGGTGTAGGCGTCAAAGGAACACGGAAATGGGCGTGGCACTTTGTTGTTGTTCGTATTTGAAGTTGACATTGTGCCACCAACGCGACGCGACGCGAGGCGACAACAAAATGGGGCTTGTGCCCCTTCAAATTGGCGCCAAGTTTTAATTATTCCATCATATTCATAAACTTTTTACGCTCTCGCAGCTTGAGAGGAAACGCAGCAGGAGGGAAGGGAGCAGGGGGGAGGGAGGGCAGGAGGAAGAGGAGGAGAAAGAGGGGAACAAGCCGTCATTATGTGCTGAAGCTGTGGGCGTTGCCCTGCGGCTTTGCCTCAAGTTCCTACTCCGACTCCGACTCAGACTCAGACTCAGACTTCGACTCTGGATGTGGCTTCGGCTGCAGTAAACGACAACAAGTGCTTATTGTTGTACTCGATACCCAAAGTGCTATAATTTTCTGACAATACTGCTAGAAAAATATCGAAAAATCCAAAATAATTTTACCACTTTTCAAAAAAACATAAAAAATAATGTATTTTGCAGACATTTTTAGAATTTGTTTAAGAATTTTTTTGCATGAAAATATTTGTTTTTTAAAAATCGAGGAAAAAGTTGAAAAATAGACTTATTTTAAAATTCAATATTTTCGTTATGTACTTAATGGGTTAACAAATTTTTTTTATTATATCATTAGAACGGAACTTGAGTGAATAAAAGATTAATATTAGAAACATGCATCAAAACATCTTTATTATAAGCAAATTTGACAAATTTATGATGTAAGTAGTTCTTTTTGAACCTTGAAATCTTAATCTTTGAATCCTTAAATGAATAAATAAATAATAGGAATCGAAATAGATAAATTAAACACTATCTTATAAACCTGATGTTTTTTTTTAAGATTTATCAGATAAATGGTTTCAATAGTTTTCTATACCTTTAAGAATTTAATATTATTTTATGCTTGCAGCTTTGAATTTAAAATAACTTTATTGTAAGCTTAAATTAAATTTATACATTTCATTTCAAATTTTAAATTAATTTCGTTCAAGTATCTAAATAGAACAAACAAATAATATAAAATAATATTTTTCTTTACAATTTAAAATTAAGAAGAACAAAGATTTTTTGTATCAGGTTAAGGTATTCAATATATTCTATATTCAATTCTATACATTATTTCTATTCAAAATATTTTCTTATGTAATTAGTAAAATAATCGACTTACTGTAAAAATCTTAATAATGAGTACTTTATAGTCGAGCTCGCTCTACTTGAAATGCTCTCTGCTGTTGCTCCTGTTGTTGCTGTTGTTGTTGTGTCGCCTTTGTTTTTGGTGTAACAATGGCGTCTGTCGTGACTCTGATTCCGACATGGCTTGCAAGCAGAATATCCTGGGCAGGAGGCAGAAGGCAGGAGGCGTTACTCCATAAAAATGAACAACAGCCTTTTTATTGTCGAACAATGAACACGAGCAGGCGCTCAAGTTTTTGGCCTTTCTTCTTTCTCTTTTACTTGCCATGTTGTTGTTCTCCTTGCTGCTGTTGTTGTTGTTGTCATCGACAACAGCATTTAATGAGGCTGTCGCCTTATTGTGCTCAATTGTGTGCGCCTTAAGAATTTCTAATACTCGCATTGAGAACTAGCATTATAATCGAGCTTTTCTTTTCCCTTTGGAAAATAGTCTCGTAAAATACATAGCATGACAAGGCTTTCTCTTTGTTGTGTTTAAGGCGCTGCATCTTTAATAAGTGGGCGTGGCACACTGAGCAAGTGCAAAGCTGTCATCTATAATTATTACACAATAAAGCTAAATTTCAGAATTACATTCCAGTTTGTGAATTCTGAACGATCCTGTCACTTGCGATTAATCGAAATAGCTATCGAATAATTTTCCTAAAAATGTCATCACAATGCGGAGAAAAGATGGGTTCTTTAATTATATCTAAAATGATTATTCGATTGCCAAAAGTCGGAATATTTTTTGAATTTCATATTTTTTTTTTTTAATTTTTTCGTGACTTAATCGAAACCATACCTGTTAAATAATGATTAATTAGAATCATTAGTAATTTGATAATTTTTGTTTAAAAGTCGAACTAATGATAAAATTACTATTATTTTCGATTCTGCCCAATTATTTTATGATTACGATTACAAAAAATCAAAAATTATTACAATTATTCAAAAATAATCAGAAAAAATAATCAAAAATAATCTTTTTGAGTACTTGGATTATTTTTGATTTTTTTCTGCTTATTTTTGATTATTTATGACTATTTACTAATAATCAAATTATTTTAAATTTTCTCATTCAAAGTACCCAAAATAATCAGAAAAAATCAAAATAATCCGAAATAATCAGAGAGATTATTTTTGATTTATTCTGATTACTTTTGAATAATTGTAATAATTTTAGATTATTTCTGATTTTTTGTAATCGTAATCATTATATAATCGCAAATTTTTCAACATTGAATTATATAGTCACTACGTTTATTTCCAAAAATAATTTTATTGATTAGTAATTCTAATCGAAATTAAACAGATTAACAAATTCTTCTAAACTTTTTTGTCTTTTCAAGAGTTATATATTTTTAAATTCTTGTTATACATTAAATTTAATTAATGGCTTTACCAGTTGTCACTTTCTCTCTGTGGCACTAAGCCAGCTGGAACTACCAATTAAGCCAATTTGCATTGAATGCAAAAAAGTTGTGGAACATCTCATAAGAAGTGTCAGTCGACTGAAGTCTGAGCTGATGGAACTAATGAAACGCTGTTCGCTTTACGCACAGCAGCACAACAGACAGATAGAAAAAGAAAGAGAGGTAGAGAGAAAGATAGAGAGAGTGAGAAGGGGAAAAGCAAAGGGCAATCCGCTTTTCTCACACTGAAAAGCTGAACGACGCTCAACGCGAACACTTAAAGCCGTCAAGTTAAGCGCCTCGTACACGGCAGGATTGCCAGGATTGGAGGATTGGAGGATTGAGAGGCAGGATGCGGCAAGGATGTCGCTCCGTGCTCGTTGCCCATTAGCATCGGGTAGTCAGAGAGTCAGAGAGAGAGAGAGAGAGAGAGAGAGAGAGGGAAATCGTTGCAGCTGGATGAATGCGGGCTTCTGTAGGCTGGACGTTGGTGCGACGCTTTGTCAAGTGCGCCACGTTTTTGTCAAGCGGCGTCGTTAGCCAGCGGCTGTGGCTCGAGCCCATGCCACATGCCGCATGCCACATGCCCCGTTGCAGCGGCAATTGCAGTTGCAGCAACAAGAACAACAACAACAGTAACAGCAACAGCAACAGCAACAGCAGCTGCGGGCTAAAGCCACGCACGCTACACTGCAAAGAATGTTCGGGATTTCTATAATTAATTAATTTATATATATAAAATAAAATTAGAATATTATTACATTATTATATTAGAATATTATTACAATATTATATTACATTTTTATGAAATTATGTATAAATTTAAATTTAAACTGAAAGGATAAACAAATCAAAGCTTAAGGCCCTATTCTCCTTCAGCTTGCTGTTTTTGGACCTTTTTTGAAAAAATTCTCATTTGAAAACGCAAAAAGATATTTGAATTTTGTTTTTTTTATTAAAATAAAAATTTTGCGATTTTTTTTGACAAAATGGCGGCCATTCAAAAAAAAAATTTCAATTTGGACCCATTTTTTTGTAGTTTAGTGTAAAAAAAAATAGTAAAAAAAATCGCAAAATTTTTATTTTACTACGGGCCAGAATGGTGACAATTCTACGTCGATTAAACTTTGTTTCATCCAAATCGGTTCAGTAGAACTGGCGGAATCGTGGCCGCCAGTTCGAAAAACGTGGTTTCGAGATAAACGCGTTTAAAGTTTTGACTTCACTTGCATTAACATTAACATTGCTGGATAAAAATGGCCATATCTCCTTAAGTATTTCGAATTTCTAAAAATCCTTTTAGGGGCATATTCACAACTACCCAAGCTATAAATAAATGCAAAAAAACAAAGTCAAAAAAAATTTTTTGCTGAAAGAGAATAGGGCCTTAATATCAAAAATTTTAAACTCTGGGGCTATTTAAAATTTTTTTAAATTGATCGCAGCTATTGAAATGTTTGCACGGATTGAAAAACCCAATAAGATCAAAAAGTATTAGTAATACAAATAAGTGGTAGAAACTTATTAATAAAAGTAAGGTCACGGGGGCAAAGTGTAAAAGCATGTCAAAAAATAGCTGTTAAAATAAAAAGTCTTAAATTTTAACTTTAAAATTGATTTTTTCTACAGTACGTATACGTAATATTCAATTGCAGACATATTTAAAAATTACATTTTAAAATACAGAATATTTTACTTAAATTTAAGAATAATTTTATTCAATGTGTACGTATACGTAATATTATTTTTAAACGAGTTTTTTTTAAGTGAAATCAAATATTTTTTTGAATGCTGATACTTAATACCTAATAATTACATTTTAAATAAAGAATATTTAACTTTAACTTCTAAATAAATTTGTTTTTTTTGCCAGTATACGTATACGTAATATTCAATTGCAGGTGGAATTAATTTTTATACGAATTTATTTAGTGGAATTAAATATTTTATCCCTTTTTGACTTTTTTAATGGTGAGTGGTTGCTTAAATATAATATAAATATAAATATATATATAATATATAATAATATATATAATAATATTATAAAATATATAATATAATAAAAAATAACATTTTAAAATAAAGAATGTTTTACTTGAATTTAAGAATGCATTTTTTTTCTGTGTACGTATACGTAATATTCAATTGCAGGCAGAAGACAGCAGGACAGCGGGACAGCGGGAAGGCAGGAAGGCAGGCAACAGGACGAGGCTGAATGTGCATAGTTAGTGATAAACTGCTTTGGCACGGAAATGGCCCTGGAAATAGAAATGATGTCGAGTGTGTGCTCGTGTGCATAAAAAGGCCAATTAGACGACAGATTCAGATACGGATGCAGATACAGATACAGATGCATCTGTATCTGCAACTATATCTGCACTAAAAGTGCCTGTCAAATTCACAAGTGCTTCGAGTTTCAACTTTTGATACTCTCCCCATACCCATCAAGATGCAACAAGAGGGTATCATGCCGTCGAGCATGTCACCATTTTCAACATTCACAACTCATGTTTTAGATACAATTTTTCTTGTTGTACAACTTTAAATTAACTTTGCTTGCAGGGAAATGAAATAAGTTTACATGCTTGTTGGATTCAAGTGGTTTGTCAGCCAAATACACACACACACACACACACACACACACAGACACACACAGACACACACAAATAGCCTTAGATAGCTGCTGCGCATCGCGTAATCAAGAAGTTTTAAATGCATCATAAAAAACTTTTGCCATGTGCAATTTGAAAACTTGTCTTAGGCATCGTCTACATTTATGATGTACGAGTATATGCCACGATTTATGATCCTATTCTCCGCCGGGCATATTTATGATTGTGTCTATGTTATATGAGAAGAGGGGGCGGCAAGCTGTAGGCGTGGCAAGGACACGCGAAGCTGTCAGGTGCAAGGCAAACGAAACTAGCAAATCACAAAATACATTTGATGCTTGAACAGCGCGAGATTCGCTGTCAACAACAATAAAAACGAAGCAAAAAAACACTCAAAAAATGGAAGGTAGTAACTGCTCGACTAGGTTATACCTGCACCAGGACATAAAGTTCTTCCAAGTCATGAATTTGTGAAAAACTGCACTGATAGTTTAATTGATTTAATGTTTTTTTGGCGCAGAAAACACAAATATATAAAGTCTGCTCGACTATGATATACCTGCACCTAGACAGAAAGGTTTCTAAACAATTAAAAGTTATTTAAACTGCTTTAAAAAATCATCTATGCCATCTGGAAAGCAAAGAACAAAAGAAAACAAAATCAAACTAACTGCTCGACTATGTTATACCTGCACCAAGACCAAAAAAGTCTGCCATAGAGTAAAATTATTGAAGCTGCTATAAATGATTAATTTGGTTAATTTCAAATCCAAGTCGCACTCAAAAAAAGTCTGTCATACCCCTCAGCTGTCAATTGGGTGTCAGTATCAAAATGCGTAAAAATATTTATGAGCGAGCGACTTTCAATAAACCAAGTGCATAAATCTACCTGCCTGCCTCACAGATTCACAGATTCACCTGATTCCATCGCATTTAGGGCCCACAAAACTTGGCTAATGTGTTTCAGGACCTTGGTCCTTGAACTTGTAAACACCGTGTGCTCGTAGATGCTGAAGCACTTCAAATAGTCGTGTGTGCATTATACGCCATACATAATACATTATGCGAGACAAGGCCAGAAATCTGTGTGCCAAATAAAGGAACCAAACAAAAATTGTGATACATAAATTACCAGTAAGTCGACTTGGCTCATGTTACTTTCATTGACAGTTTCGGGCTTTACGTGTCTATATACATACCTACATAGATCAAATGACAAGCCACTTATGCCCATTATTTTCATCCCAATGTCAAAGTTCAGTTCCTCAGCAGATTTCTATGATAAGATTTGTTGCCCCAAATTAAGTGCAGCTCCTAAGCGACCATAAAATTTCAATTATGCCAAATTGAAAAAGCACACAAAGCGAAATGAAAGAGAAAATGAGATAGAGAGAGAGGGAGGGAGGGAGAAATGCTGGTTGAATTGTCATAAATACAATTAAGAGTCGAGTGCATCCTGCGGCGTTGACATTTGAATTAAATTTGCGAAATCATTGCACGTACTCGCATTATGCTTAAAATGCAATCAGGCCTCAATGACACCAGCTGAAAGTGAGCTGGCATTTATTGTGACTGACTGAATTGGCTTTGAATGAGCTTAGAGATAGTTCAAGTTTTATATTTACTTTAACTTAAAGCTGAAGAGACTGAACAAGTTTCATTGTTTAGCTTAAAATTGGTGCTAACAACTTAAACTTAAATCTGTCGAGAGTATAAAAGTGTTTAATTGCAGATAATTGAGCTGGCAGCTTAATTTTGTTATTCAAGTAAAAAGCATCAAATGAAAACTAAATTAACTCATTTAGTTTTGTAAGAATGTCACTGCTTAGCTTAATTTTTTAAAAACTTAAACTTATTAAGTTGGAAAATTCGAGAACACTTACAGCTAATTAAGCTACAAATAGCATTAAAAAATTAAACAAGCAAATAATTAAATGAGAAGAAAGTTATGGCTAAATAAATCAGCTAGTATCAAAAAGTAGTGCGTTTTGTCTTCACATTTTGGCACGAAATAAGCTAAAGCTTTTTTTGTTTAAAATGAGCTCAAACTTGAATCTTATTTAAAGCTAAATTTAACTTTTTAAAACGAGAATCAAATTCAAGCTAAGCATTTACACCTTAAACTGGTAATTTTGTGTTCCATCTAAAAGTTTTTGTGATTTTTATAGTCAAATTGTAGTACATTTTTGACTCAAACAAAAGCTTATTAATTAATAACAATTAATCCAAATAATATTTGTACATTATATTCATAATCTTGGTATTTAACAGGCATCAAAACCCTAACCGAAACCGTAACCTTTATCCGGTAAAATCCGATTGAAATTTTAAGCCATAACTGAAACCGTAACCAAAAACCGAAACTCTGTCAACCGAAATAACCGTTTAGTAATTTGAATTTTTATTTGTGATATTTGTGATCGAATTTTCATAGCACCGAATAAGCGAAATTTAAATAAATTTGTTAAATTAAATATTAAAATTGTTAAAATGTAACTAAACTACACCAAACTGAAGAATATGTGAAATAAATGTGTGAATGAAACATTAAGAAAGTAATGCTTTTTTTATAATTATTATTATATTATTAATATAATTATATGTATTTTTGCAGGCACTTTTTGTGAACCGAAACCATACTGGTATTTCAAAACCGAAAGATTTTGCGAAACCCGAAACCGAAACCGAAACCGTAACCGAAAACCGAAATGCGAACATAACCGAAACCGTAACTGAAACCGATATTCGTTTCGGTTTTAATCCCTGGTATTTAATTAAATTAATTTTTGTCGGCTCCCCTCAGTCGATGTTAAATAAATAAAATAAAATTAAATAAAATAAATAAATAAAATAAAATAATAATTACTTACCCATTTATTTAGATTAATGGCTTGCTCGGATGAATCCAACATTTCAGCTTGTCTATTGATTGCGCACACAACAAGTGAAGCCTACTTCTTGGCATGGTCTGTGTGTGTGTCTGTATGTGTGTCAGACTGTGTGTGGGGCTGTGCTGTGAAGTGAGCTTAGCGTTGTCAATTACACACATCCGCCTCTTAAACCTCAAGTCGAGTCCTGCGTCCCGAGTCCCGAGTCCTGAGACTGAGTGCTTGGGGCTGAAGTGATTCCCAGAGGCAGCTGCAGCTTTTGTTATTACACTTTGATGGGCGTCTGTCAGAATTTGAGCACATAATTAAATTAGACTGCACTTATCAGACTCCCCACTCTGTCTATTACTCTCTCTTTCTCTTTCTCTCTCTCACTCTCACTCTCTCTGTCTCTTACTCTTTGATATGACCGTCTTGATATACATGGATGTCAAATACAAATGCACTTCATGCGGCACTTGCCGCATTGTTTTTGTCTTTTAAAATATGCTCGAGCACGACGAGGCAACCTACGACCAAGTGGCAAGGGGCAAGTGGCAAGTGGAGAGTGGCAAGTGGAGAGTGGCAAGTGGAGAGTGGAGGATGAAAGCACCGTTTGCCCATGGCAATTGACCCACTTCTGCTGGCGTCTGACAGCTTTAATTGTTTAGCATTGGCGCCACTTTCACTTACCTAATTAAGCATGCCTTCTCCCTTGCACCCTTTTATCCCTCTCTCCCTCTCTCCCTCTCTCCCTCTTCTTTCTTTCCTTTCAACAGCAATGCAAAATTAATTCATTTGCTGCATCCGCTGTAAAATACAAAAAGGCAAAATGCCATGATGTCATTTAAGCCACTTTCAAGCTGGCCTAGCTTTAAATGTGCCACCTCTACATGCTGCCTCTCTTTCACTCTGTCTCTCTCTCATTCTCTCACTCGTTAGCGGTAATTTAATTGCAGCTGTGGATGTGCAACTGATGCATGCCTCAGGCATTGAATTTAATTGCCAGGCAATAACAAGGCTCACAAAATGGTGCATTAAAAATATGATAAAATTTGACTTTATTGCAGACTCTGCAACTGAATGATTTTCAATTAATGCAACCGAAATAAAGACATTTTAAGCTTAAATTCAAGCCAATTTACTTCAATACGAAGTGATGAAATTTGCTTTTAACTTGGGTTCTAATTACAGGCAATTCATTAAAATGGAAATTACAGAAGAATTGTTTTGAATGGAGAATGATTTTAAAATTGTAGTTCTTGTAAGTTGAGAGAAAATTAAAAATTTTAATACACATTAAAAATGCAAGCGGCTTTCGACAAATTTACTTCAATGAATTTCAGTAGATTAGACAGAAATAAAACCTGTTATAAATTGTAGAACTAGTAAATTGTGAGAATAAAGAAGATTTCATTAGGATGTCGAATCCAAGCGAGTTTTAAACAGGGTCCGCAAATAATGATTATTTAAATTATTTTACATGCAAAAATCAGTGGTAAGAATACATATACAATAAAATAATGATAATGATTAAATTTGAGCAAAAAAAATAAAACTCACAAATTGATGATTTTTATTTTTATCCCTCAAAATAAAACTCACTTTTAATTCATGGTTTTTATGTAGGATTGTTTTGTGAGTTTTATTCTTTCGCTCAAATATAATTATTATCATTAAAGAAATTCCCTAAAAACTTTAAAATAATCATACCTATGTAATTTTTATTATATAATTATTGAAATAAATTTCTACAACTACATATTGAATAATAATTACATTGAATAAGGACCCTCAACATTTGCAGATTTAATAAGTTGAGCAACTTCCTTGCCGACTGCAATCCCAACTATTTGCGGAGTGAAAGGCTTTAGTTGGACAAATGATTAGCTACTCGATACTCGATGCCAGGGCCGAGTTAAGCACCACGAATTGCACAAGTTTTACGATCCAATCAAGCAGCGACATAAAAATAAACGCTGGCCCAGCAAAAAAAGTGGCTACAAGCCCACGGGAAA
This sequence comes from Drosophila recens, assembly GCA_037043495.1. Classification (NCBI taxonomy): domain Eukaryota; kingdom Metazoa; phylum Arthropoda; class Insecta; order Diptera; family Drosophilidae; genus Drosophila; species Drosophila recens. The sequence continues at coordinate 74,044 of JBAMBJ010001249.1, read as the reverse complement.
GCAGGAAACCAAACTGCTTAAATCGTAGCTACAAACGCGCATTTTGGCCAACACATAAAAGCAGCAAAAATCAACTATAAATGAGCGAGCTCGACTGTTAGATACTCGGTAAAAAACATGTAATAAATAAATCAATAAGAATTTATTTAAATTATATTTAATATTTCGAAATTTGATTAATAAAACGTGATTTTATATTAATAATATTGAAACAAAAATCACAGTAATTATAATAATCAAATTTGTCCACAAAGTTATAACACTCTCATTAAATTAAAGTTAGCGGCATAAAAAGAGCGCAATAAAATTGAGTGCAAGTAGAAAGCGAACATAAAGCAGATAAATGTCACTCCCATCGCGAAGTCTCCCATTCGCATTCGCATTCAGAGTTTCTTTTCTAATTCTTCTGCTGGGTATCCTGTTGCCTGTCGTCCTGACTAATGGTCATCCTCATGGTCAGCGTCATCGTCGTGTCCTCGTTGGGTTCTGGTTTGTGTTAGTGCCTCGGGCTGTCAGCTACTTGAAAGGGTGTGAAATCCATGGTCAACCCACACACACACACACACACACACACACACACACACACACACACACACACACACACACTCAGATACTCAGAGCACAGACACTAAGCGTCTTATTAGATTTTCGTGTGTATTTTTGGATGTAAGCCTAAGTGCAAGTGAGTACTTCAGACTGGCACTTTGTCTTTCACCTAAAGACGACACACGCCTTAACAACTTCATTAGGTTCCAACACCCACAGACACACTCACACACATACACACACAGCTGGTTGTTTTTGGCCTACGCTAATCCCAAGGTTCGTTTTTGGCAGCTGCTAAACTCAACTGTGAAGTACATTAATTTCCAGCTTAGCAGGCCAAAGGTAATAAATCTTCTTGGCTCTGAATGTGAAGGACATGCGCAGTGCCAGGAGGATTGACAGCTGGATTCGGATTCGGATTCAGCTGCAGCTTCAGCTCCAGCTTCGTCGTCAGGTTTCAAGTAATCCAAGTAATGTGAATGCAATGCCCACACACATTTATGGCCAGTTGCTTGACAAATTGCGTCTCAATCAATGCAGCATGCAACATGCAACATGCAACATGCAACAGTGGAACCAAAATTAATTAGTGTAACAGCAACAACAACAGCACGAGGCAAGAACAAAAACCCAGTCGAACCCATTTCAATTCATTCCATTGCATTTCATGCAACAGTCGAGTGAAAGGTCACTCGAAAAACTATAAGAACTGTAGGAGTGGCTGCCCTCGAGCCAACTCGACTGTGAGAGACCCTGTACCTATATGTTTTAAATATAGTTTCTAGCACTTACTTTATTAGCATTAAGAATTTATGTGTGAAATTGAATTGTACTTTAATGTAATAATTTTTTAATATTAATAAATTTATTTTTACCTTTTTGAAAAGTGCTTTATCATTATCATCTAAAACTTCGATTGCAGGAATTTTTTTACAAAAACTTTAAAAATAATTATTATTAACTAAGATACAAAAAAAAACAAAGCTTATGAACGACAAATCGTCATTTAGATAAAATCAGAGGCGAAAATTCACGGTGAAATTTGGGGGGTATTATTTCTGAGTGTCTTACAGAATCTAAAAATGTTTGTGGATGTCTACTTTTTAAACTTTTTTCCTCGATTTTTTGATGCAAAAAATTCTTGAAACAATTCTAGGAGTAAATGCAAAAAAAAAATTTTAAAAATATTTTTGCAAGTATTTTTTTTTATTTTTTTGAAAACTTAAAAGCCAATTTTTTGGTGAAAAGTATGAAAAAGGGGTTAAAATAGTCATTTCCAGGATTTTCAAAAAATGTATAAAAAAAAATTGCAAAACTATTTTTTTTCATTTTTTTTGATATTACTTCTAGAATTGTTTCAATAATTTGTTTGCATCGAACTATTTTTTTGAAAAAACCGAGTTGACGTTCACAAAAATTTGAATTTCTTAATGGGCTAAGAACATTTTTGCATCATTCAAGCGGAATTTAAGCGACCTTTCCAAATATATTGTTTTACTATGATGACTTGACTTACAATAGCTGTAACAAAAGTGTGAACGCATAGTTTTCCTGGCAAGTGTATGTACATTTTATGCACACTTAACATTTGACAAATGCAATAAGCACTTTGTAATTTGTAAGTACAGGGTCTGAAAAGTGCTGCAACAATTGCCACAGCAAACAGCAAAACAAATCAAATTACACTGCGAAGCGAAGCTGCAAAAGCAACAACAATAGCAACAGCAACAACAATAACAACAATAACGACAACAACATCGACAACAAGCAAATGAAAAGCACTCTCAACTTTGGTCAGCCAGTGCAAGTGAGAGTTTTTTCTGAAAGAAAAACAAATGAATGGCAGACGGACTTCCAGGAGGAGGGAGAAAGGGAGAAAGGGAGAGAGAGACGAAGAAAAAGAAAAAGAAAAAAGAGGAAGGGAATGACACTCGAACAACATTTGCAAATGAAACTGAATTCTCATTTTGGCCAATGTGAAGGCGTCAATGGCAACAACTGTGATGCAATGCAATTGTTGGCAGGCCAACAACGAGACGGGCCAAGGAAACGCCCAAAAGGGACGAAAGGACGACGGGACGAAACATGTTGATGTTGTCCCAAGCAAATTGCCTTTCATGTGAAAAATTACAATAAGAATTAAACAAGTGGAGAGTTCACGACTCAGAGATGCCCTTTAAATTAGTTTTGATTTTAGTTTATTTGATGATTTGGGGAATAAATAAAAATTAAATAAACTAGGATTCTAAATTAACAAATAATTTGAAGTTGAAGCTAAAAAAAATGGCAAAATAACTGAAATTTTTTAACACTTTCTGTTGCTTTTTCAATCACAACAACTTTGAAACATTTAATACCAAATATAAAAAGTTTGTTGTATTCTCGAGTGCAATTTAATCTGTTGAAGTTTGTTGTACGTATCTCGTTAAAGTCATCAGTAAACGATTAGTTGAATTCACATGCACTTAACAATTTGATAGCTCTGAAAACTTCTTAAATGCAATGACACTTTGAAATGCGTATACGTAATATTATTGCTCATACGTTTAGCTTTCAGCTGCGATAGTTGAGAGGCAACTGCGAATACATATTTGACATGTTTTGTAGACGGTTAAACGAATACACATATATACACACATACACACACACACACACATATATATACGCTACTTGTGAAGTTTCATACTGTTGCTAAATCTTGCGCTTTCAGTTTTAAGCATTTGCGCTTTGTCTGTATTTGTCTATGCGTATATGTGAGTATGTTTGTCTCTGTGTGTGTGTGTGTCTATGTTACCAGTATTTACATTTCACTTACACCGCAAAGCCGTCAAAGGTTTGTAAATTTCATTACGCTTCAGGCAACGCACTTAAAAAGCATTGCAAGCTGCTGTTGAAATGAACATACACAAATTTATACATACTATATCTACACCTATATATACGGATAAACTGCTGTGGTTAAAATGGCAAAGAAGCACAACATATTTAGTTGGAATAATTAGTTCATTAGGAAACTGTAGTTTTCGCAGCTTTTTCAACGTATTATTTCAACTTGATTTATAAGCAGCGAACTATGATATTAAAGAAAATAGTCATAATTTTAATATAACAAATTTGAATATGCATTCATGGATTCATTAATTCTTCGATATTTTCTATCTATGGCAGCAATATGTTAATGTGATCCTTTCAGATTAAAGATCGTGTATAACTTCTGACTGATTTATAAAGAGAGCTATTTAATTAAATTAAGGTTATTATTTAACTTGTAACCAGGGACCGCAAATAAGAGCTATGAGAAACTAGATTAATTTTTGTTTTTAATTTTAATTTAAAAATTATAGAAAAAAAGTTATATATCAAATTTGTTTTTAAAAATTGAAAATAAACGTTATTTTAAAATTTGTAAAATAAAAATAGAAAATAAAAATAATTTTTCTATTTTTTCTTTAGCAATTGGAAATAAAAGTTATTTTTTTAATTTTTATTATAAAAATAAAAATAATTTTTCAATTTTATAATAAAAATTGAAAAATAACTTTTATTTTCAGTTGCTAAAATAAAAATAACAAAAATAAGAGTTAAATTAATATTTTTAAATAAAAATTGAAATTTAATTATTATTTTATAATTTTTTTATTTAGATCGAAAAATAAGAGTTTTCATTTAATTTTGTTGATAAAAATCAACAAATAACTAAGCAAAACTCGGTAGTAATTCTGTATACATTTACTTACTTATATAAAGTAGTTAAAATATAGATAATTACAAATTCAATTATGTGCATTAAATAAGTAAATTTATGAACGAGAACTAAATGTTTGTCTATTTCTCTCTAATTAAAGATGCCTTATCAATGTTCAAGTCGGCCTTTTTCCTTTGGCTTTTATCATTTCGATCAAATGAATGCATTAAATTGTTTGTCTTGTCTGCCACAAACACACACACACTCACACACACACACACAAACATTCACAGCTACACATACATATATGTATGTATGTATTTAGGCCTGGTCTATTGTTTAGTTAAGGCCACATTGAATGAGGCAGGAAACGAGGTCGTTTTGTGGCACGTTTAACCATTAGACGCAATCATTTTCTTTAAATTTGACATTTAATTGAGCGCAGTAAATAAGCAAATGAATTAATTACAGCAAGTCGATGTTTGAATACCCTTTTAATCAGCATCAACTCTATGTAGACTGTCGAATTGTTCAGTTCGTTGCACAGTGAGTGCCAGAGTTATAATGCGTGTTATAATGTGTGTTGTGGCCTTTTTTGATTGCTCGTTGAGCTCATTTGGCATTCCTTTAAAGCTGCTGCCTCAGTGTAAAGAAAAGAGACAGTGCCTCAAAATGTAAGTGCTGGGCGGGTAAATGCCAGAAACGTTTTCAAAGTCAATTAAATAAAGTATGCGTGTGTGTGTGTGTGTGTGTGTGTCTGTTGCATGCTTTGTTGCATACTTTGCGGCATTTAAAAAAAGAAAAGAGAACATTACGCATACGCCCCACATGCCACACATGCATTGCAACGAGGCGTGTTGCACGTGTGTCTGACTGCCAGTGGCCATGGCCTCCACTTCCGCATCCGTCTAACGGATGTGCTTGCATTACGAAAACTCCCTTCCATTTCCATTTCCATTTCCACTTCCCTTCAAAATTCATTAACGTCATTTGCAATTTAATGCGCTATTATTAGACAAAATGCCTGACAAGTGATTCAATTAGCTCAAGTTGCTCAGCAATTGATGTCATCTCATTGCCTATGTGTGTGTGTGTGTGTGAGTGATAGTGTTGTTAGACAACACTGTCGGGCAATGAGTTGTCATTAAAGTCAATTGCAGGAAAACGAACGCGCTTTTAATGATTCGCCATTGTGTTTTCGATTTGCATTTGCATTTGCATTTGCATTTCCTGCCCCCAATTTCTGACTGCTTGCAGCTATTTGTGGCATTGATTTGCCGGTTGGTTGCAACTGCTGCTACACTAAAAAAAACAGACCACTTTCTAATATCAAGAACATTCATCTTAAGTGGTTTGTTCTTGAAATAAGAACATATTAAGACCAAATTACTAAAACTAAGAATATTAATCTTGAAAATTGTAAGTTTCTAATATAAGAATAAAATTCTCAAATTTAAGTATTTTGTTCTTAATATGAGACCATATAAGACCATTAAGTTCTTAATATAAGAATAAAAAACATAGATCTTGGTTTCTTTTCTCTCAAAATAAATTTTGTGTTTTGTTGTTTGTTGTTTAGTGTCATATCGAGATAAACTAAAAATTACTTCATTCTCCTTAAAATGTTAAGAAGCTTAATCTTTATTTGAGATTTTTTGTCTTGAGTATTCAAAACTTTTTGGTCTATAAAAAAGAACATATACCGGGGTGCCACAGGAATCGCTTTTGCTTCAATTAAATTTCATACAAATTTAAGTGAAATTCAAGCGAAAGCGATTTCTGTGGCATCCCGGATAATCTTAAAAAAATAAGTAGTTTTAGTCTTATACTAAGATTTGTGGTCTTGAAAATATAAGAATTTATGATCTTAAAAATGAGAACTTGGTCTTAATTGAAATGTTCCTAGAATCAAGATGTGTTTTCTTACTTTTTATACCCTGTGCCCATTGAAAATGGTCAAAAGGGTATATTAGATTTGTGTGATGTATGTAACAGGCAGAAGGAAGCATCTCCGACCCCATAACGTACATATATTCTTGATCAGCATCAACAGCCGAGTCGATTGAGCCATGTCCGTCTGTCTGTCCGTCCGTCTGTCCGTCTGTTTGAACGCGTCGATCTCAGAGACTATAATAGCTAGAGACTTCAAATTTAGTATGTAGGTTGCTGGATACCGGACGCAGATCAAGTTTGTTTTTCAATTTGGATCGGACCACTATATCATATAGCTGCCATAGGAACGATCAGACGAAAATCAAGTCTTAGTATGAAAAACTTTTTTGTTGGTTGAGATAACTGAACCAAACTGACAGAACATGCATATGGGATGTTTCCAAATATTTTGACCAGATTTGGTTAAAATTGGACTACTATATAATATGTATTTATTTATGTTTTATATGCTTTTATACATATTACTAATTCTATAATAACCAATATTCTTTTTTGTGGAAACTGGCACAGGGTATGTTACTGTCGAGCAAACTCGACTGTAGCCGCACCTCCTCGCGAGCGAAGCGAGCCGGGGGTAGGCGAGCGAAGCGAGCAGGGCGGAGCCCCCTTGTTTTTTATTGTCTTCTTCTTTATTTTTTTTTCTTAGTTCTGACATCATTTTTTTTGTCAGTGTACTGCATACCTCTTCCTGATCATTTCGCTGACGCATTTCAGCCACTTTATCCTGCTGACCCATTTCCGCCTGCTGAACTGAACAATTTAAAATGAAAATTTTCATAAATATTCAGCACGTTTTGGCGCACAGCTTGCGATGTGTCTGAGTGTGTGTGTGTGTGTGTGTGTGTATGTGTGTGATAGTTTTATTTCCTATTTTTCAATTTCTCTACTTTTTCAGCTAACGGAAATTGACGACCGCCAAGCGAATGATGATGGTTAGAAATCGACTTTCGTTTGGCGCATTAATTAACAGTTTCTGTGAATTGGTCGTCAAATTGCTTTTTAATTAAATTGTGCATAATTATTGTTAAGTACGCACACACACACACGCACACACGCATGCATATATAATCACATTTTCAATGTAATTAATGAGTTTTTAGTTGAAAATAAATTTGTCTGTAATAATGACTCGGGGGGAAACATGTGCCTGGCATTTGCAAAAATTTCAATACACACACACACAACAGAGCTCATTAAATGCTTTACATGTGAACTCCTTTTTTCCTACTACTCTCCCTTATCACCTACTCATCCTCCTCTTTCCTCTCTCCTTCTCTCCTCGTCTCGCTTTTCGCCCTTTACATGTAATTTGATGCTCTGTCTCCGCTCTAAAGTCAAAAGCGGCAAACAGTTTTCCATGCAAGTCTTTAATTTATGTAAATTTTGCGTGAGTGTATGTGTGTGGGTGTGTGGGTGTGGGTGTTGGGGCCGTGTATGTGTTTGCTTATATGTACTTATGCCTGCGAGCCTCATCAATTTTCCATTGACACAAAGAAAATTTTGTACACGAGCTCGCATATAAATTCATTGGCGAACCAAACCAGCAAATAATTTTAAAAGTCAGCTCGAATTTTCACAGAATATTGGGAAAAATCTATATGGAACTTGAAATGAAATTAGATATTCCTTTGTGGCAAATAGAGTTTAGGAAACTGAAAGCTAACCAGAAAAAAATTTAGCTGCTATATGAGAAATAAAAAAAAATATTTATAAAAAGTATGGCTCTTTTTAAAATAAAAAGTTTAAAAAAGTTTAAAAAATAAAATTTATTTTACACAAAAAATGGTCGAAAAATGCCTTCCATTAACCTAAAAAATAGAAAAATTTAGCTACAATAGTCAGTCATTTTTTTTGAATACTTTTATATCTCTATTGGGTTTCTTTATTTAACCAAAAGTTACTCAAATGAATATTAGGAGAATTTTTCAGAAAATATTGGCTAAATTCTATAGACTAAATGCGCTTTACTGTGGAACTTGAAATGAAACTAGATATTCCTTTGTGGCAAATAGGGTTTGGAAAACTAAAAGCTAACCAGAAAAAAATTAAGCTGCTAAACGAGAAATAGAAAAAAATATTTCTAAAACATTCAACTCTTCTGTGGCTTATTTTAAGCCGAAAGGCATTTAACTTATATTTATTTTTCACAAAAAAAACTATTCATTTTTGACCAAAAAATGATTAAAAAAATATCTTTCTTTCAAAAATAAAAAAAAAATTTAGCTACAATAGACAATCATTTTTTAAATACTTTAATGTCTTTATTGGGTTTCTTTATTTTACCAAAAGTTACTCAAAATATTATTTATTTTCTTCACATAACTAAGAAGTTTTAACCTAAATTTCTTTTTATCCGTTAAGTAACTTTTCATTTCAATAGTTTAATTAATTTTAAGGGGTATTTTTCCATCTAATATACATCAAAAGATGCTCTTTAGAAATTTGAAATTTGGCTGCCATCCCAAATCTCCAAGCGAAGCTGTTGTAATTAGAATTTAAGTTCACTTTGGCCTCACAAATCCCCCTGGATAAGACGCAATTCCAAGTCAAGTCAGCGTGTAAATCGCAGTCTGGGATTAAGCGTAACTTTTGAGGGGTATTAAAAACAAAAGAAATGTATTAAGTTTTAGGCCAGGCAGACAGCACCAGAATTTTCATCAATATCATTGTGTATTCTATGTATGTCAACGAAGGCCTATTTCTTTTGTTTGTTTATGCCAGAGCTTAGGACTGAAACTAGCCATGATTAATGAACTAGATAAATGATATGGGACTGTGACTGCAACTGAAACAGAGACAGAAACAGAAACAGAGAATGTAAAAGAGAGGGAGAGAGAGAGTAAAAAGCTCGCTCTTATCTTATCATAACATTCGAATGCACACCTTTCCAAAACAAAACTCATGACTAACAGCATAAATGAGTGCGATGAGTGGAAATGAATATGAATGCGAACATATGCCGCACAAATGTCCAACAAAATGCGGGATAAGGCTGATAAGTTGTATGGGAAATATTTTAAAGATTTGGGAACAATCAATTGGGGGATAAGCTTAAATAAAATTAATTATAACAAAAGATAAATAAAAAAGGCAAAATTGTGACAGATATTATTTTACTTCAATTAAAAAAATTGTAAAATTTCACCATTTTCCAAATTTTTTTATTTAGACAATCAGGGGTGCCACAGGAATCGCTTTCGCTTGAATTTAACATAAATTTCATTAAAAGTTCATTAAAATTTAAGTCAAATTCAAGCGAAAGCGATTTCCGTGGCACCCCTGAATATGTTATTTATGTTTTTGTTTTTAATGTGACAATCAGGTAGAAAAATAAATATGTAATTTTAAAAAGTTATACCATATTATTTTGAGATGAAAATTAGATTGAAATAATTATTCCTCATTATTCACTTTCGTTAATCTCTGCTAATTTCAGAAAAATTCCAGAAGGCAAAAAAAAAACAATTTGAAAATTCTAACATTTCAGATTTTATTATAAAACTAATTTAAAGCATCCAATATTTCTAATTTGCGACAAATATGAAAGCTTACACCAATATTTCAAAATATTTAATTAAGCTTCTAAAGCGTTAATATTTAAATTCTTCATTTAATTTGAACAATTAATAGTTTGTGTTTAGATTATTTTATTAAGATAGGAATCAAATTAAACTTATAAAAATTGGATTCAAATTCATCTGTTTTTTTATGCGGGCTTTCGATAGTTTTTGACACTCGCCAATCTCTAGCTTGTTATTAATACATGAAAGTAAAATATCGGAATGACAATACTTTAAATATGATAAAATTGATTCAATTTCAAAAAGGTATTTCTCCCCGAGCTTTCATTAGTTTGTATGACTCGCCCATCTCTAACCCGCGAGCTTTTCACTGTTTGCGATAAGATATAGTGCCATATCTCCGTTCGTATCACAGCCAAGTGTCGCAGCAAAGAAATTCAAAAGCGATTTGTCAGCACTTGTGCAGTGTGGAAGCCAACACGTTGCCAGAAAGAACTCCCAATCCAACTCCATGACGCTCAAGATGACGACGAACAAAAGACTGAACTTTGGCCTCAGGTTGTTGGCTTTGATGCTACTCTTAGATGGCATGCACACGGAACAGATCGATGCCAATGACGAGGAGGTGGATCGCTTCTGCTATCCCGCCCGGCATCGGGACTCGCGACTCTCCTGCGAGTGCAGCAATGTGAGTGCGGCGCCGTGGGGAATGCGCGCCCTCCACATCGACTGCAGCTACAAGGACTTCAGGTCGCAGGATCTGACTGCTGACGAGCTGCTGCCACTCTACATAGACACGTTGGATCTGTCGTGGAATGCCTTGAATCGTGCTCCGGTTTTCAGCAGCGACAGCCTCCGTCAGCTGAATCTGCTGCACAACAACATCAGCGCCATTGCGGCCAACAATTTTGGCCATTTGGTGAGTCTGCGTGAACTGTATCTGGGCTGGAACAGCATACAGCAGCTGGATGCCCAATCCTTTGCCGGGCTGCCCCATCTGATGGTGCTCAATCTGGCGCACAACAATCTGCACTCGCTGCCCGCACAGATCTTTGCCCCCCTCTTGGTGCTGGCCACGTTGGAGTTGTCGTGGAACAGGCAGCTGAATCACAGCATTGACCAGGATATCTATGCCAGCTATGGCATTAATAGGAAACTCCAAGCACTGCATCTGGATGCCTGCAATCTGAATGAGCTGCAGCTGTCCAAGTCGGCGCCTTTGAAGGAACTCTCGCTGCGTCGCAATCTGCTGCAGCGTGTGCCGCGCCAGCTGCCCAGTTCCCTGCTGCGCCTGGACATCAGCGAGAATCGCTTGGAGCAACTGCAGCTGGAGGATACGCGTAATCTGGCCGAGGTGCAGCAACTCTATGTGGAAGACATGCCGCTCTTAAGGGGCATCGATGCCCATTCACTCGCCGGACTGCGGCTCGTGGAGTCGATCAGCTTCCAGAATAGTCGCAGTCTCAGCTACATCGATGCGGACGCCTTTGTCACCGAGTCCGGCAACTTGACGCTGCCGCCGCTGCGTTCGCTGATCTTTCGCGGCACACTTGTGCGCGCTTTCAACGCCAGTCTGTCGCCGGTCTTTGGCCAACTCACCGAACTGGACCTCAACGGGGTGCCGCTCAACTGCGACTGCCAGCTGGTCTGGCTCAAGGATCTGGCCGTGCAGACCAACGGCCGTTGCCTGCGACCCGCCCGCGTGCGCGGCATGCTCATCTCCTCCGTGCGCCGCGACGAGTTCAGCTGCGAGCTGTGGCCCCGCTGGGTCTACGGCCTGATCATCCTGGGCCTCATCGCCCTCTGTGCCGCCGGCGTCTATCTGATTGTGATGGGACTGCGGCCCCATAGAGGCGTCACCATGCGCAGAAAGGTCGGCGCTGGCAGTCCCTATGCCCGCGTCACCATCGAGCCCAATCGACAGGAGAACGTTCACTAGGTCTACTGCTTAAGTCTGCTAAAAACATTTTATAAATCAACTTCTTAGCATTTGTCTGCTCTGTTAGCCAACAGCTGTGTGCTTACTAACATGGCATGTTAACATCTGTTCACATTAGACTTAAGGTTTTCTTAAATTTTAATTGACCCCGACTGGGCTACTTCTTAATTCTGTGCTAGTTTTTCTACAATATAACTTAAATACATTTTATAAATCAATTTTTTGGCATTTGTCTGCTCTGTTAGCTAACAGCTGTGCGACTAACATTGACAGGTGGAAAGGCATGCTTAAATCTGTTTACATTAGACTGCTCTGTTAACTTACAGCTGTGCGCTTACTAACATTGACGGTTAAACAAGGCATGTTAAAATCAGTTTACATTAGATTTTAGGATTTCTTAAATTAAGGTTTTCTTAAATTTTAGTTTCAACATAACTTAAATACATTTTATAAATCAACTTCTTAGCATTTTTATTTTTGTTAATTAACAGGCATGTTTAAATCTATTTACATTAGACTTAAGGTTTTCTTAAAATAAGTTTTTATCAACTAGACTACTTCTTAAGTCTGTGTTCGTTTTTTTTACAACATAACTTAAATAAATTTTATAAATCAACTTCTTCACATTTGTTTGCTCTGTTAACTAACAGCAGTGCGCTTTCTAACATAGCATGTTAAAGTCTGTTTACATTTTTTTTTTTATTTCTTATTGTTTATTTAATTATTCTGTTATTATTTACAACAGCTTAAATCAAGCTTACATAAGACTTAAAAACAAATCAACAAAAATTACACATATCTGTAATGAAAAGTGTCTATACAAAGTATTCTAAATTAATATTTATGGTGTGACAAAGTTTACTTTTAATATCAAGCCACAAACATTATCGGAAGTAAGCTTATCTTTACCGTTTGTTTCTTATCTCCGCAAGTGATGACTGTGGCGATTTGATATTTATACAGAACTTATTTTTGGATATTCAGTTCAAAATGTAAACAGTGAGGCAACTTTATAATCTTTATAATTTAGACAAATAATAATAATTTTAGTATTTTCTCTTTCACACAATCTTGTTTATATTTTAAAATGGTTTCTCAATTATTTTGCTTTAATCGGCGTAACCATATCAAATGAGCGTATAACAATTCGTAACGAATACAGAGTTTTATTAATAAACCGATGCAAATTTGATGACTTTAGTTTAAGAGTAGACACTAAGATGAATTGCCGCTGTCATTGCCTGCTTTTTGCATTGATTTCTGTCATTAAATTGGCCAAAGTAAATGCTTTGCCAAGCTCTTGCCAGACTTCAAATTTGACTGAATTTCATGATCCCACGCCCGATTACTGCTCCATTGAAGCGGAGCAACACATAGGCTGCAAGGATAATAAAAATGTAAGTGACTAAATATCATACCCGTAAAATTTCAATTAGAATTACATACCAATTAGATTATTTTTTAAAATAATCTTAGTGACTATATAACTCACTGTTTAAAAATTTGTGATTATTGAATGATTACGATTTCAAAAATTTAGAAATAATCTAAAACTATGACAATTATTCAAAAATATTCAGAAAAAATTAAAAATAATGAAAAATAATCTTTCTGATTATTTCGGACTATTTTTGATTTTTTCTGATTATTTTTGGCTACTTTGATTTGAAAAATTAAAATATTTTAATTGTGACTTAATAGTCACAAATAATCAGAAATAATAAAAAATAAACAAAATAATCAGAAAAAAATCAAAAATAATTCGAATACTCAAAAAACATTATTTTTGATTATTTTGATTTTTTCTGATTATTTTTGAATAATTGTAATCATTTTAAATTAATTTTGATTTTTTGTAATCGTGATCGTTAAATAATTGGGCAAAACCGAAAATAATCGTAATTTAATCACTAGTTTGACCTTTAAACAAAAATAATCTAATTACTAATGATTATGATAACTAATTATTATTTAATAGGTATGCTATAATGAATTTTGTTGCAAATATACATTAATTTCATAAATAATTTCTTGACTTGCAGCAATTTGCAGCAGCGTGTGGTAAACAACCGGAAATCTTTGCAATTACGGATAAGATTAAAAGGATTATAGTGAGGCAGCATAATGTCTTTCGCAACATTGTGGCCAAGGGATCGCTCCAACCAATGCCGATGGCGGGACGCATGCTAAAACTGAAATGGGATGCGAATCTGGCTCAGTTGGCCGAATACGCCGTCAAGAAATGCAGCCTTAAATTTGGAACGCCATCTGACTACTCGACAACAAACGTTCGTTATCCGGGCTACAATGCGATCTACAACAAATATCCCAAGGAACAGGAGCAGGATGAACTGAAGATACTCGAGTCCCAGTTGAAGGCGTGGTATGATGAACACAGATACATGACACTCGACAGTGTCGTGCACGATAATGTCTCAACCGTAGACAAGTAAGTTGGGAATTATAATAACAAAAGAACAAGTTTATCAAACTAAATGCAAATCTCTTGCAGTCACGATGTTTCGCATTTTATTCAACTCGTAACTGGACTCAATGATCGCGTGGGCTGTGCAATTGTCAAATATGAGCAGGATAAGTGGAAAGTGCAGCTGATGATTTGCCTCTATGGTTGCTATAAGCAGAGGAATGAGTATACTTATCCAGTTGGAATAGTGCCTGCCAACAAATGCAAATGCGGTTCCGATCAAGTGTTTAAGAACCTATGCAACAGTGGGGAGACTGTCGGTGATTGTGGTCTGTTCAAATACTATAAGCCACCTGAGATGGAGGAGTATGAAAAGTTCGAAAAGTTTTCTACAACTAAGCACAAGCTCCAACGCAGCTCCGACCAAAGTTACTTCGATTGGCTATTTGGTTAAATTAAACAAAAATATGTAAAAGAATCATTAAAAATCTCATTCACAAATGTTAAATTTAAAGACAAATAAATAAAATTTAATTGCAAAATAAAATAAGTGGGAAAGGCTCTAGTCGAGCTCCCGACTATAGGATACTCGTTACTTATTTACATAAATTTAAAATATTTTCTATTGCATGCTTTTAGGCACACACACTGCTTGAAAACTTTAGCCAGCCATTACCACCTTTCTATTTGTCCGATCTTGTTACGATTGAGTATGATGATAGCTAATAATAGTATTTAACGGTAGTTAGTAATCAATTTCTAAATTCTTGAAAACTGTGCGTGTTGTGGCTTTTCGCGATTTATGGAGGCGGAAAGTGGCATGGCAAAATGTTGAATCAAACTTGAAGAAGTCCGTGTGCCAAATTTGGTTGCTCTAGCTTTTAAAGACTCTGAGATCTACAGGCGGACAAACGGACACGGCTATATCGACTCCTTCTCCCTGTTACATACATTGCAACGAATGCAATATACCCTTTTACTTATTTTTTAAGTAACGGGCATAATTAGAGGTCAGAAATTAGGCAAATAGATATTTAGAGAGGTAGTTGAATTGGTTCTGATGAAATGGCGCCCAACGTGCGGCGTAATTTCAGGACAACACACGTTGGGCGCCAGTTTAACAGTAACTTAACATCCTATGTAAATATGCATTATTAAATTAAATGAAATGTATTACGCACTGTAAATTCAGCAACAACAATTGTAAGTATATCCTTCTGTCACATCAACAAATATTTGGCAACAAGCATATGAAATTTAATTGAAAACAACAATCGACTGTAAATAAATGCAATTTATTGTACGAGTTCACTCAATTGTGCGCAAATGAATCGCAATATTAATAATAATAATAAAGTTTTTAATGCTGAGTGGCATAAAAACGCGGCCAGTGAAGGAAAGGACCAAGCCGAGAGAGAGTCCCGCCAGAGTCCTGCAGGGCCATCTGGAGAGATTTACGAGCCTGTCGCGACCGGGGAATGCGCATAAATAAATTTTCGATGACAATATAAAGAACGCCAATTATTAATGCCCGATGTCAGTTTGGCAATTATTGCGATGGATATCACACTATGGCTTGATAATAAATATTATTTAGAGAAGATATCATACTAAAATTTCAAAGGAATTTCGATGGATCCAAGCACACAACTTTGGTGGCTTACTAAAGTGTTATTTGCGAAACTCTTTGCCATTTAAATTGATGACTAGCTTTGTGACTAGTTCACATTGTCAGGCAAGCAATTGGCATTCTAAAATGTCACATTTGATGCGTTTTTAAACCAAACACAATTCAAACTGAGCGCAAAATTCAACGACAGTTTTATGACGATTTTTAAGTGTGTGTTTCTAGTGTGTGCGTGTGTGTGTGTGTGTGCGTGTGTGCGTGTGTGTGGTGTCTAAGGAGCCCTGGTTGTTGTTTACTCCGAAATGGGCACAGCTTGCAGTGGAAGTGCGCACAGTGGGCAACAAAGCGCAAACAGTTGTCAAAAAAAAAGAAAAAGAAAATTAAAACTCGCAGCGTAGACTTGATAGGGTGTTAACAAGTCGTGAGCTATTGCTGTACATTAATCAATGAATATGCAAAAAAAAATGGTAAATATACATATTTTATGTCCCTCATTTACTCAATTACTCACATTGAAGCGAAAAGCCCTCAGCCTTACACTCAGTACATAGATGTACTCAGCCAAATATTTACAAGTAATTTGCATTACATTATAATATATCAATGGATATAAATATGAGTGCGAGTATGGGGACATCTACTCTCTCTCCTGTCCACTCTCCCTTTTTCTCTCTCCCCTGATGACAGTTGCCTACACAGTAAAAAAGAATCTGGGATTCGGAAAAACAAAAAATCCCAAACGCTGTCAACAGTTGTAATTTTGAATTTTCATAACGTTAACTAATATTATTAGCTATCATCCTACTAAATCGAATCAAGATCAGTTAAATAGAACGGTGGTAATGGTTGATTTAAGTGTTTAAGCAATGTGTGCGCCTAAGAGTATGCAACAATTTTTTTTTAATATATTGTAAATTATTAATGGGTATCCTATGAACAAGAGCTCAACTATATTCCTTCCCATTTTTTTTTCTTTTATATTTTTAAAATATTTTGATTATTAGGGCTCTACAAAAATTTAGGTATTTTTGACTATTTTAATGCTAATTTGTGCATATTTTGTTAATTTAACAACAATACCTGAAATCTACTATAAAAATACATGTTAAAATTAAGAATTTTAAGCTTGAGTTTCAGAATAATTATTTTTTTTCAGTGCATTAATTCAGAAAGTCAGGATTTGAGGGACGCTCACGAGGCATGCGCAGTATAGAATTGGTTTGGATTGGATTGGATTGTGCCAGTGCCCCAGTGCCACGAGTTGCATGCACCGAGACGAGACGTGACTCCGAAAAACACAAACTCCGAAAATTGAAGGCAGCATCCAG
The DNA here is from genome assembly GCA_037043495.1 of Drosophila recens. Lineage (NCBI taxonomy): Eukaryota > Metazoa > Arthropoda > Insecta > Diptera > Drosophilidae > Drosophila > Drosophila recens. The sequence goes on along the minus strand of JBAMBJ010001249.1, from coordinate 57,020 downwards.
ATTCATATTTCGAGTTCCGTTTCAGTTTCGCGTTCACAATCAGTTGAAGGCAGCACGCCAAAGGCAACGCACGTAATGCTTACGCTACGCTTATTACGCTATTTCAACGGCTAACGGTACACAGTTTACGTTCTAACACGCGTGTGATTATATGTAATGTGTGTGTGTGTGTGCTTTAGTGTGTGGTTGTGTGCAAAATAAACGCATTAGGCTCAAAGTGAGCGTGGTTAGCTTCAGGCCAAGTTAATTGAGCGCCTTTAGTCTTTACCTTACACCTTCTTCTGCCTCGCACTTCTCTCTCTCTCTCTCTCTCTCCCTCTGTCTTTCTCTCTGTGTCTCTTTCTGCTGTCTCACAATTATACACTAAAACGACTGCTTCAATTTTGTCTGTTTTGTAATATGTAAAGCCGCTTAGTTGCCTTTGTTGTTTATCAATAAATTATAATGGCCTAATGCCAATTGACAGCACCAACAGCAGCAGCAACAGCAGCAGCAGCAGCAACAACATCAGGCGCCGCACTTCATGAATAAAATATCAAAAGCATTTTGGCCAAACAAAACTCTGCACTAAAACGCGTTCTCAGCGTCCTCGGCGTTTACACGTTTTTATCATCACGCAGAAAAACAACAAAATAAAAAAATAAAGAAAGGAAATGAAAACAAGCTCTTTGGTCTCAGTCGTGTTGAGGTACTTCCCCCTATTTAGGGGCAATGCATTTAAACTTATCAGCAAGTGCTGAAAAAAATCTTGAAACCAATTAAAAGACACTTCAAACTAAACGAGCAACTTAATAGAAATAACTATGGGTTCTGGAAAATCTAAGAATATTTTTTAGTTTATAGATAAGATAAACAAAAACATATAAAAAATACTTTTGTGATTTACAAAAATATAATTAAATTTTTAAATAAAGAAATATGATTTTAAAAAATTTTTTAATCATATTTTAACATTTTTAATCTGATTTTACAATCAATTGGCAGATTTTTTATATTTGTTAGGGGAGTAAAATATTTTATTTTTGCTATTTATTTTCAGCAGATAAGTTTAGTGAAATTTTAAAAATAAATATTTTCATTTAATTTAAAAATACAGTCAAACTTCCCCAGCTTGAATCACCATTGTCCAATAAAATGGTTCGAGTTATGGAGATACTAGACTTATAGAGTTCCTTTTCTTAAGTCTATTAATTTTACTGCCACTCATTCAGAGATAGAGAGAAATTCGAGTTATAGAAGTTCGAGCTATGGAAGTTCAACTGTATTTGTTAGGGAAATAAAATATTTTATTTTTGCTATTCATTTTCAGCATATAAGTTTAGAGAAATGCTCAAATAAATATTTGTATACAGTTAAAATGTTTTTTAAATATATATAATTTTTTAATTTTCCTTTTATGTTACAGAGTATCTGAGTAGTCTTGTTGGTCTGTTTTGTTTGGTTTTGATTTTAGCCTGGCGCGTTTCACGCTTTTTTTTATATTATCCCTTTTTCGCATTTATTAAATATTCAACGTTTATACGCATTCATGCGTCCTTCTCGCAAATCTCTGCGTGTTCTTCCCTCTCTCTCTCTCTGCTCGTCCTTTCTCATCCTACTGCCTATTATGAAGTCCTTGGCGACTGTCGGGCGGCTTTGATGTTGTTGCGGATTCCAGTGCCAAAAGCGTGTGTATATATTGACAATGTGGCCAAAACTGACACAATGTGTGTGTGTGTGTGTTGTACACACACATAGAGACAGACACATGCATAAACATTCAGCTGGCTGACTGCCTGATTATCTGTGCCAAAAAAAAAGAGAAATTTGCGCTGTGGAACCAACAACTAAACTCAAATCGGGCACTGGGAGTCGCCGTCAGATACGAATCCGCATTCGAGTCAGATTTGGATTCAGTTTCAGTTTCAGATTCAGAGTCATGTTTATATAATGGTGCGCAGAGCAACTATTAAGTGGCCTGCTTGTTCCTGGACTCTGTTTGTTATTTATTGTAATGCCACAGCAGCATCCATAACAACTCCTTACACACTTTCTCTTTCTCCTTCAACACTTTCTTCTGCTCTTCCTTCGTCTTCTCCTCTTTTTTGCCTCGTTGTGCCAGAGCGGCCATTAGATTTAATAAAGCAGCCAAGGGTAAGTCAGAAAATATCAGTTAGTCGCGCTGTTACAGCCATAATTATCTGACTTGGCTGACTTGAACTGTTGGCCTTAATAGCTAGAAATTACTCCAGCTGAAAGTGTCGCTCACGTAATGAATAATCAGCAAAATATATAATAATAGCCAAAATTTTGCAAAGACTTCTTTATTTAATATTAATAAAATTAATTTAATAAAATTAAATTAAAATCTGCATAAATAGTTAAAGTAATACAGTAAATAATTTATTTACCTTTAACTATTTAAACAGATTTTTTAAACGTTTATTTAATTTGATAAAAACTTTCCACATTTTTCAATTTAAATTAACTAACTAAATACAATTAGATAAATTTATTAAACTTTATCTATTTATACAGATAATTTAAGAGTTAATTTAATAAAAACTTTACACATTTTTCAATGACAGTGTTAATATTTTTTTCACTATTACAAAATTAATTATGATTAAATTATGAACATTAAAACATATATTAAAAGGCATGCAATTTATAAACATGATTGTTATTTTTTTATTTGAACAGAAACATTATTTTTTCATAGATTGTAAGAATAAAAAAAATATTTTGAAAATTTGTTTATTTTTTTTTTTGCAAAGTGAACCAAAAGTCGTAGATGTTTGCAGCCTCAGAGAAAAGAAATTATATAACAAAGCTAAATTTAAAATTATTGCTTAAAAAGAGCTCATAAAAGCTGCTTGAATCCTTTAAAAAGATTGCCCAGTCAGCATTAATCCAATTATTTTAGGCTAATGTCATTTAGGGGCGGGGACTCAAAAGGCGCATTATGAAAATAAAGGCGACTGGAAAATGTTATAGAATATTTGTAGTTAAACCAAAATGAGCACAGAACTCAGCTGCCGCAGAGAGTCATTATACTTATTATCACACCTGTCGTGTCACACACACACACACACACACACACACACTGAGGCACAACAAAGCTAAAGTAAAAAATAAAGAACATTCCCATTCACAACAAACAGCAGCTTGGGCAAAGTGAGAAACGATAAGAACACAAGACAGCAAAGCTGAAGGACATCAGCTCAAGCAGAGTAGTAGCAGGAGCTGGATAAGGAGCTGGAGCAGGAGCTGGAGCTGGAGCAAAGATCTGTGCAAGGACAAGCGTAAAACGACGACAACATTAACTTCATTTACGTCTCGCCACAGTTGAAATAAACGACTTTACGACACTGGCGGATTTGCTAAAAAGTAAGTTGAACACTCGACATCCCTTTCTCCCTCTAGCTGCCCCACTTTCTTCTCTCTCTCTCTCTCTCGCTCTCTCTCTCTCTCTCTCTCTCTCTGACCAAGGCGATTTCCTTCTTGCCTCGTCTTGTTTTTATTTCCACGTCTGCTTTTCTTAGCTGCTTTTTTCACCTGCTACAGGCTGCTGTTCATTAACGCCGCCCATTTCGTTGTTGTTGGATGATGTTCGAAAACCAACGCCAGCTGGCATAAACAACAACAACAGCAACGACAACAACAACAACATTAAAGAAGTCAACTAGGTGACTTCCGGCAACGTTGACGTTGACGTTGACCGTTGTGCCGGATGTGCCGACTGTTCAGAGTTCTGAGTTCTGAGTTGAGAGTTGAGAGTGTTGAGTTCGAGCTCAGTAAATTCCTGAAATTTCGTTACCTTCCGCTCATTTCGCCCCATTCCAAATGCCCATGAATGCCTGAAATTATTGCAATTTGCTGTGCGTTAAGCAGGCAAAGTATGCAGCTCAGAGTCGGAGCATTTGCCCGACTTGAAAACTGCAGAAAATTAATAATTTATCTTTTATATTAGGCCGCATCGTACAGTGGGAAAAAATAACTTAAAATGGGCAAAAAGTGATATGAACTAAATTAATTGTATATGCATGCAGAATGAATTAAGTGAAGAGAATCGAAGCATGTTTAAATTGGCTTTCCGCTGGAAAATAGATTTAGTTTGGACAAAGTTACGAAAGTTTGAAGTTGATCACGCCTTTAAAATAGCAACTGATGATTTTTAAGAGTTTCCGAATCAAGTTTAAAGTGTGGTTTTTTAGTAATATGATATAAGAAGTTTATTTAAGGTGGTAACTTCAAAATGTTGAATTTTCAAAAAACACAAGGGGACATCAAAATCGAATTCAGCCAAGGAAATATTATTTGAGTGAAATTTATAATGTCTGAAGGCAGAATGAATTTATATCTGACAAAATTATAAATGTTGAAAGTGGCTCAGACTATTAACCTAGCCACTTAACAATTTTTATAAGTAACAAAATTGAATAAGAAAAAAAAATTACCTGCCCCGGGTGAGGCTCGAACTCACGACCTTAAGATTATGAGACTTACGCGCTGCCAACTGCGCCACCGAGGCCTTGTGACACGGGATGGCAAAAACATGATTATATGCATTTTTTCCTATCTAAATTTGTAAGGACACACGTATAATTGCATATTTTATACAATTATGTATGTATAAATATCATATTTAAAATTTGGAATTTTCGAAAAACACTAGTTTCAAGCTTATTTTAAAATTAACTTAACAAGTTTTTCATCTTTCATTTAATCTAATGTCAATCAAACAAAGGTAAAATATAAAAGATTATACAATTTTAATTTAAATGCCACGGACATTTAATACTATAAATAGACATTTATATTTTATTTAATTAAAATATTTGAATGCGAAACGAATTAAGAGACGAAACCATGATAAAACTAATATTCTGCTTGCAAATTGTTTCTGCCTTTAAAAAGTAGCATAATTTGAAGTTAGTCACACCTAAGAACTATTTATATTTGTACATTTTGGCTTGATTTTAAGAATAAACACTATTATTTTGAATTTCCCAGACAAGCTTCAGTTATTTGCCGAAAACAAATGGAATTTAAATGCTTTAAATAAAAAAGTAAATATTATTTTATTTGATTTAATCTCATGGTGCGTTACTCATGCGCCGCGTGGTTGCACGCAGTTAAATATGTTAAATATATTTGCTGGCATTTTGTAGCATATTTTGCGGCTGCGCCGTTGGCCAAAAGCGAAGCGCATGAAATGCAGTTTGTCTGTTCGCCAGTTCGCCAATTCGCCTGACAAATTGCCGTGGGCACACACAAATCACATGGCAGCCCCCGCATGCCACATGCCACAACACACACACACACACACACACAGACAGAGAGACAGAAGCAGCAGCAGTTGATGCATAAATGTGCGGGCAACAAAAACAGCAACAACAACAGCTGCTGCTGCTGCTGCAGGTGGCATTAAGGCAGCTTAGGGCTGCGAAAATAGAAATATTAAAAGTTGCTGGCTGCCACATGCCACATGCTCCACGTACCGTAACTGTGACTACGACTATGCAACCGGAAACAAAAACAAAATAGAAATGCAACAAAAAAAATAAGTGTCACATTCACGAAGCACACTTCAAAAAGAGTATCACAATTCCAGCCATCATCAGGGTTGGCCAAAATGGATTCAGGTGTGCAACAGCTTTGCTCTTTGACAATCACGTTGACAATGGCAACACACACGAATTTATGCTTGGCCAGGTTCACTGTGTATTACACAATAATTGCTATACCCTGTAAATGGAGAAGTCCTCAAAGGATATTAAAAAGTTGTGAAAAACAGCAAATGTTAATTGTCTTTTGTAGATTTTCTTGTTTTTAATGACTATAAAATAATGGAAAAATATTTATAAAATAAATGAATTCATATTTTATAAGTTAAAACATTAGACTTAAAGCCTGCAAATAAATTATTTTGAAATCTCTTTTAGTTTATATTTTATAAATGTCTAAACTTTTTTCAAGCTGCTGCCTGAAAATGAATAATTTCAATAGATAATTAAAACAATAAATTTTAAACAAACGTCCATATCTTAAATTTATCAATTTTCCTAGCAATTTCCGGGCTTATCCTTGAAGTCCTTACGACTTTCTAGTCAAGCACTCTCTTTCTACAGTTGGAAAAACTTCTCGTATAATCAAAATTCACTACCAAATAAAAAAACTCTACAGCTGCACTCACAAATTTGTCAACCAAAAACTTTTGGCCACATTTTCAATGCGTAAGTGGAATGAAAAAGCGTGTAAAAAAAATTACAAAAAAAAAAGAATAATAATAATAATACTTACAACCACATTTGAGAATAAAATTATGTTTATTTGGTTGCTCAACCACGACTCGAGTTTGTTTCAAGAAGATGAAAAAAGGAAACTGTGAAACTTGTGAGGAGAACTTGCACTTGAAGGATGCTTCAAATTATGCTCCTTGTGCTCGTTTCACATAAGTTTATGTTCATACTAAGTGCGCGTACTTATTGAATGTTGAATTTCAAGACTCTTGAGACAGAGAGAGGGAGAGAGAAAGAGAGAGAAAGAGAGAGACACCACTCACATAATTTATATATTCAGCCCAAGAGAATACGCTTACAGCACAATACAAAAATAAAACGGGAGGTACAAAAGATGGCAGTACTTATATTAATTGTAAATCCAACTCAGTTTCACTTGCAAATGAATAACACAAAATTATAGCTCACTGTATTTACTGGAGCGGAAAAATGTTTAAAACATTTCATTCATATCATTTGATTGCTTGGGGAATATCAGGAATTAGTTGAAGCTCTCTCAGGCTAATTTGTAAGATAATGTTTAAGGTTTAAGGCAATGAAATCTTTATTAGATTCGATGTAATCTTTTATCAAACCTTAAAAATTTGTGCTGCAAATAAACTCCACTAAAAAATGATTTTATATACAAATGTCGAAAAATATTACTCAGAATACGAAAATTCTAAAAAAAAAAAATGAAGAATCCAAAATTGGGAATCGAATAATTAGGAATCCAAAATTACGAATCCAAAATCAGGAAAACAAAAATTAGGAAAACAAAAATTAGAAAAACAAAAATAAAGAAAAAGCATAATTTTAAATTCGAAAGAATTTAACCAATGACAGGAAAACCAATTTTTTTCCCTAATTTTTTTTCCTGATTTTTGTACTCTGAATATTTTTCGTAGTTGAAATTCCTAATTTATGATTCCTTATTTTTTCTTCCCAATTTTGGATTCCCAAAATTTTCTTCTTGGTTTTTTTTTTCCTCTTTTTTAAAATTCCTTAAAAGAGTTTCGGAATTCGTTTTAGGTACCCTATAAGTTAGTATATTTATTAGTTAATTTGTTAAAATTCTTTTGAAATTTCAATGAAATGGAATAAAATTCTGCTTAAATGTAATTTATATTTTATAGAAATAAATCCATCTAAAGAGCGCACTGCCAGAAATAAAAACTAATGTTTCTTGCCTTTAAAGTGCAACACTTCATTTCTCTCTATACGTTTTATTACCAATTCCAGTTCCGATAATAAAACAGCAAGTATTATATAGTATACTTTTAGCAAAAGTTTGAATTATCTAAGTTCTTTTAATGCTTTTATTTCATTTATAAACACAATGCTGTGCAGTTTTGTTACGCAAAAATAATATTTTCCTTTTTCAACATAAGCTTTTGTCGAATTTAAAAATGCTTCAAACTTTGTCGAGTATTTTTATTTAGCAAAAAAAAAATAAAGAAAATATTTAAGCTTGCTTAAATTTTTGCAGCTATTTTCCTAATGAAATTTCTAGTATGTGTGGCTCCATAAATACTCTGTAAATTTGCAATTGTCATCTATTTTGATTAGTCGCCTATTTTCAGGCGCACATTTCACAATTTTGGAGAATGCTCTCATATTTAAGCCAAAATACAGACATGACAAACAATTGGCACACACACACACACACACACACACACAGAGATAAATCGAGACTTTTATACATATGTGTATGTGTGGAAATGTTATCACTTCGTGTTTATCGGGAAGACGAAGGAATCGGCGACAGTTTTCATTCAGCCAAAAATTGTTACTGGAGTGTTGAACGTTTTTCTCTCTTAGCTTTTCCCTTTTCCCCTTTGCTTTTTGCTCTTTTCTTTTATTTTTGCTTCGACTTCCCCTTGTTGCTATTGTTGTTGTCATTGTGATGACGCCGTTTTGGCTGTTATTATGCTTGGCATTATCATTGTATCGTCCTTGCCTTGGCAATTTTTATTGTTGTTTGGCTAAAGCCAAGTTCTTGTTCTTGGCCATGTTGCAGCAATGCGGGTTGAAGCGTGTGTTTCTTTTTTCTTTTATTTTTGCATTGAGGGCGTTTTCGCTGGCGTCTAGCGGTCGCGGCGCCAAACTTTTCTTTATGACCTCTGTCGGCGCGTAGAAGAAGCTGCCAATCTGCCCCCTTTTAGCCCAGTTTGTTGGCCATGCTGGTAACCAGAATTGATTGATAAGCTTTTTGTGAACACAGTCGACGGCTTTCTGTCTTTGAATTTTATGTTGTTTATGCTTACATTTCCAGAGATTACGCATACGCCATGTTCGTCCAAATTGTGACAGCTTAAAAAAGTCAAGACATAAAAAGCAATTTACAGAAAGAGGGAAAAGCACGTTGAATCCTTGTTGCAATAACAGTCTTCGCGTTGCAACTTTCACATGTGTTGACTGTTTTCGCCACTCCCCGAGTTGGCCAGGACTCGTTTACTTGACCCCAAAGGACATTAACATGCACATGTTGTTCTTGTTATTGTTATTGCTGTTGTTGTTATTGCTCTTCTTGTTGTTGGCTATTAAAGAACAAACAAAACTTGAAAATGTTGCCAATAAAAAACCTGCCACTAATTTGACCCACGTTGAAAGTTTTATGAACCACTGGCGAAAGTTAAATATGCGGCTAATTACGTCTCTTACTTTGTCTGTTTAATGCGACTGTCTAGCTATATCTTTCTCTGTTTATTCTCTCTCTCCTTCTCTCTTTCTTCCTTGTGTGTATCTCTGTGTATTTACTACATGCTAATTGCATTTTTAATTACATTCTACAACTCTTTAATGACCAAACGCAACGCACTTTATTCCAGAAAATCCCAAGTTACAGCTGAAAGTTAACATATGAATTCAGATTTTGGAATATTTCACCCGATTTGTTGAAAGGCGAAGATAAGCTAACAACTAAAATACACAAATTTTTGAAAATTTTTCAGTATAAATCAGGGACCGAAACAATTATAATTTTTAAAGTTTTTTTCATCAAAAAAAATTAGTTAAACCTGTTATTTTTCAATCTAAATAAAAAAATTATAAAATAATATTTAAATTAAAAATGATATTTAAAAATTACAATGAAACTCTTATTTTCAAATTTTAATTTAGCAATGGAAAACAAAAGACATTTGCATTCAATTTTTATTTTTCAACTTTTATAATTAAAATTGAAGAATAATTCTTATTTTCAATTTGTATAGTAAAAATTTAAAAATAATTTTTATTTTCAATTTTAATAACAAAAATTGAAAAACAACCTTTATTTTCGATTGCCAAAATAAAAGTTGAAAAATAATTTTTATTTTCATATTATAAAAATTGAAAAAAAACTTTTATTTTTACTCATTGAAATCCTTGAAGTCTTAACAAATCTAGGAAAGTTGAAAGTTTGCAAAAAACTTTTGTAAGCGGGAACCTCAGGCCAAACACAATAAGTTAAACAAAAAGAAAGAAAAAAACTATTAATTATGGTATATTGTTATCAGTAACTTGATCTATGATTCTGAAAAACTCGCAAAAGGAGCCTGATTTACACTTAAAAATACAAGATTTAAATAATTATGCAATTATAAATTTGTGCTTTATTTTTTGCCAAGTTCACGCCCACTGCGACTGCGACTGCTTCTTCTTTAGGTTTACCGCTCGTGGAGCAACATTTTTTACGCGGTTTATGACACAAGTGAAATGTAATTCATAATGTACGAAAAAATTTTAATGCCGCCTGAAAAATAACGTCCAATAAATAATCCTTAATGTGTGCCCATGTGTGTGTGTGTGTGTGTGTCCCGTTGTCCTGTCGCGTGTTTCAACACCCACACTTTATAGTGTATATATATATGTGTATATAGGTGTGCATATATGTATGTGTGTGTGTGTGTGTGCGTGTATTGTACTCGTATGTTGCCTCGTGTGATTTCGTTTAACACGTCCGTTGTTTCGGTTTCAGATTGTTGTTGTTGTTGTTGCTGTTGTAACCACAGTCGCCCAGTCATAAATATATTTGTAGTTGTTATTGTTGTTGTAGTTGTTGTAGTTGTTGCTGTGACCATCATGTTGTGACAGTGTTATGACGTGTTTGCCACCTACAACCACCTTGAACACAATGTAAGTATAAAAATTGCCACGCCAAATTTGTCAGCTTTTCATCGCGATGCGAAGCAACTACAACAACAACATCAAAATAAATTGCCTGATTTTTCGCTTTTGTTTTTTTCGCCTTTTTGCATTTTATTTTTATTATTCCGTTTTTTTTTTGCTCTCATTTATTTTTGCATAATTTTATGCGCTCCGATTACAGTTGAATGGCACTAGCTTTGAAGGCACATTAAGGCTTCAAATAGAATTGAGCACAGCACTGAAAGCATACTTATAAGGGCTTCAAAAGTAATTGACAACTGATTTAAGGCCTTACAAAAACAAATAATTGCATTTTATAAATTGTTTTTTATTTGTTTTTTATTTTATTTAATAATTGAGCTCGTTGCAAGCTGAAAGAACCCCTTAAAATCAACAATTGAGCTGGCAAACTTTTAAATATTACTTAAGAGCAGGATTTAAAACCGTAACCGTTAACCGGTATTAACCGATTGAAATTGGTAAGCGTAACTTAAAAGTAGCCGAAACAAAACCGAAATTATTTCAGCCAAAATCACAGTTTAATAACCGATTCATGCATAACGATTAATTTAGGTTCGGTCAAGCATAAAATTGAATTATGCTATTAAGGTTTAATCCTGGTTTTCAAAATAAACATTACTTTTTCTAATTTTTATACCGATCTCAATAAAAATATCTTAGTTTTTGAAATTTAAATTTTAACATAATAATATTTTTGTGAACCGAAGACATACTAGTATTTTGAAACCGAAACATAAAAAAAATCGGTAACAGTTACGTAAGCGATCTACAACAATTTTGCGTAACCTATAAGCAAAAACCCAAATGCGAACATTGCCGAAACCGTATCTGAAACCGACAAATGCATCGGTTTTAATCCCTGCTTAAGAGTCATACTATATTTAAAAATATTTACACTGGCGAATTTAATTATTGGCACCAAATTTTATTGCAAAAAAATTCTTGAAACAATTCTGAGAGTAACTGCAACAAAAAATTTTCAAAAATATTTTTGCTATTATTTTTTTTTATTATTTTGAAAATCCTAAAAGTGATCATTTTAACCCCAATTTCCTATTTTTCACACAAAAAGTGGCTTTTAAGCAGCTGTTTTCGAAAAATCATAAAAAATACTAGCAAAAATATTTTTAAAAGTTTTTTTATATACATAATATGTTTGCCAGAGTATTGAAAAATAATTGAAATTTAATTATGCATTTTTTCATAAATTATTTTAGTTAATTTTTTTTTAATTTTTAATAAAATATAAACAAATATTTATTGCTTTACTTGAGCTTAAACTTAAGAGGTCTGCTGTGATTTTTAAATAATAACAGAAATTTTATTACAACTTAATGCATTTGGACTTAGTTATAGTATAAAAAATGCAGTAATTTTATTTGTTCCATAATAAAAATCACACAAATCATATTAAGTTATATATAAGCTTTAAAAACGGACACTGATTTTAAGTTAACAAGAACTCAGAAACTGTGCGCCGCCTTTGGGCGATTGGTAATTAATTAGTCAGTGGTCTGGCCAACAGCTGCTGGCCTTGGCTCAAAGCGGCACCAGGAGCCGTCTCGGGGCTGCATTCGGAATCCGGTGATGCTGCCCATCATGTCCTGTGTGGTGCGCTCCGCGGGCAGCAGCTGGAATCGCAGGACGAGCTGATAAACGAGCGATTTGACCTCCATCAGAGCCATGCGTTGGCCAATGCAGCTGCGCTGGCCAATGCCAAAGGGCAGATACGTGAAGGGTCGAATCTCGTGCTTGTGGTCGTCGTCAAAGCGCTCCGGTCGAAACTCCTCGGGCTGCTCGAAGTTATCCGGATCGTAGTGCAGGGCCACAATGGGAATGTGCACCAGTTCGTCCTTGCGCAACTTGAGCAACGATTCCCCCGCCTCGTCCTTTAGCTCAAAGTCGGCGCCACACATGCGATCGATGACAATCGCTGGCGGCCACTTGCGCAGTGACTCCGAGATGACATTGTCCAGATACTTCATGCCCATCAGGCTGTCATAGTCCAGGGACTTGCCCTCCAGTCGCTGCTCCACCGCCAGGATCTCCTCGTACAAAGTCTGCTGCACGCGGGGATTCATGAGCAACTCGTGGCTGGTGAAGCTCAGGCAGGTGGAGACTGTCTCGAAGCCAGCCGAAAAGAATAGCAGGCACTGTGCCAGCAGATCCTCATCATTGAATTCAGCGCCATCCGTTGACTCAGCCTGTTTCTCCTGTTTCTGCTGCTCCTTGAACTGACGCTGTGCCTCCATCAGCTGCTGTATCATGTCCGGCCGCACAATCTTCTGCTCCCGGCGTTGCTCAATGGCGCCAAAGACCAAACGCTTGAAGTAGGCCACGTTGTCCAGGTCCATGGGAGGCACACGGAGCGCCTAAAACGAGAGTTGGGAGCTTTTTAGATCGATTTCATATTAGAATGTCGAAAAATATTACTCAGATTACGAAAATTCGGAAAAAAAATTAGGAAAAATCTAAAGTTATTACAATTATTAAAAAATAATCAGAGTATTCGGATTATATTTGATGTTTTTCTGATTTTCTGATCATGATATAATCACAAATTTTTCAACTGTGAATTATATAGTAGCTACGAATATTTCCAAAAATAATCTAATTGATTAGTAAATCTAACCGAAATGTAACAGTATGTCCAAAATAAGTAATCGAATAATTAGTAATAATAACTAGGAATACAAATATTAGGAGTCCAAAATTAGGAAGACAAAAACTGGGAAAGCAAAAATTGGGAAGACAAAATTTGGGAAAACATAAATTATGAAAATAAAAATTAGGAAAAGTCGAAATCAAAAATATTTTATTAAAAATCGCTCGAAAGAACTTAACCAATGACAGGAAAACCAAAGATACTGTTCCACATTTTTTTTCCTAAGTTTTTGTTCCTAATTTTTGTACTCAGAATAAATTTTCTTAGTTGAAACTCCTTATGTATAATTGCTCTTTTTTTTTTCTTCCCAATTTTGAATTCCTAAAATTTTAATCCACTTTTTTTTCGTCTTTTTTAAAATTGCTTAAAAAAGTTTCGGAATTCGTATGAGATTAGATCACTCTCGCAAAAATGAACTCCTTTGTCGCTTACCTTCATCAGTCGCGGCAGGAGAATAAAGAGCAGGATCTTGAGTCCGCCCCAGAAACTGAACTGCGAGACCCTCTGTCCCAAAGTGAAGAACTCATTCTGCTGGTCCACAAAGCTGTTCACCTGGACGCCAAAGGCGGCGGTGGCAATCACGTCGTTGGTGTAGCGTGTGAAGAACTCCTTCAGCTCCAGCTCCACTCCGCCCTCGCTGTTGCGCTCCTGCAGCTGACGTTGCACATATCGAATCGCTTCCACGTTGCACGCATGGATCAGATGGAACATGAGCCGGATCTTGGCACCCGTGAAAGTGGGCGTCAATGTCTGACGCATTTGCTTCCAGCGCTGATCGCGCAGAGTGAGCAGTGACTTGGACATGACCGAACTGTTCCCCGTGGCGTGTTCATCGCTGATTCCCTGGCGATGGTTGGTGAAGTTGTCGAAGTGCTGGATGCCCACCTGGCGTATCAGCTCCGCGTCTGCCAGGTAATACAGTGGCTCGCTCAGGTTGTAGACGCCGTAGACCTTGTGCTGCTTCAGCTGCTGGTGCAGCTCAAGGCTGTGCCGCAGGTAGGAGCCGCTGCCCATCAGCACCGACAGCGGCACGTTCCCCACCAGCGGCTTGGGCGGCAGATGCGCCACGCCCCGGCGTGCGAAGTAACTGTAGCCCGAGACAGTCCATTTGTACAGCAGCGCACCAATAATCGTGAGCAGAAAAAACACTTCGATGAGCGCCATATCGGTCGGGTGGGCGGTGAACGGGGGCGTATCAAGGGCAAGACGCACGACAACAACAACCGCGCTCTCAACAACACAGCTCGCCGTCTTACTTCACCGACCGGCAAAACGTCACTGAACGAAGCAGCTGATGGCTCTCTCCAAATATACGTTGCTACAACTCATTCAGTTCACATCTAAAGAGAGCGCGAGTGCGAGAGAGCGCCGGCAACCAGTGCTGCCAATTTTTTATCAAAAAAAAGCTGAATTTAGCTGGAGAGAAGGAAAAAAAAGCGGAAAATATTCTGAAAAAAGCGCAAAAAAAAACGCTAATAATGCTGGTGCATTTTGTGCGATGAAGCTTCATTCGCCCGGCCGTTGCACTATCAAAGTGTTTGCTGCATAGCTGTGTGTTGTAAACAGACACAACGCTACTTCCTGCTCCACAGTTTTCGTAGGCAAGGTACCAAAATCAATTTTATTTTTTTGATGGAAGCCGCCCATGGCACTTGTGTTTTTTGGTCACAAGTCACTAAGCTTGGCAGTGAATGTCGTCTTGCAGTAGCTGCAATAGACCCTTGTGTCATCCGTAACATCCTTTTGAAGCCATGCTTTAAACTCTTCGCTTTTAAGCCAAGCATCACGGCACTTTTGTGTGTATTCCTTTAGCACAGCGAAAAATTTGTAAGCCACCCGCCAATTTCGTGCACTTTTGATACTGTGATGATACTTTACCGTAGTGGTGGTTTTTTCTTGAAAGTGGCAACAAATTTTTATGAAATTGGTGGCAACATTAAAAAATGCGGAAAAAAGTCAAATGCATTTCTAAAAAAGCCAGCATTCCCGCTTCCCGCAATTCCCAAATTTTTCCCGCAATTGGTCTGCAAAACCAGTCAGATTTGACGGGAAAAAAGCTAAGTTGGCAGCACTGCCGGCAACTGCTTCGTGGGAGCGTGAGCGCGAGCACGTGAAGAAAAAAGAGAGCGCACACAAAGCAAGCGCAACAACAGTTGTTTGGTTTTTAAAGTTAGCAAGAAAATACGTGTATATAAAAATATTTATTTATTTATTTAATAAGTAAAATATGCATGAAAATAAGGCAATGCAAAGGGAAATGGTTAAAAAAGTAACTAACAATTATAAATTTATGTAGATAACAAAAGGATTACGAATATGCATGAGTGCGTGCGTGATCATCTCTCCCGCTCACTCTTTCGCTCTCTGGTGCCAGGTCACATGCAAACCATCAGTTGACTTTGCTGAGAGAGATAACATATGAGAGAAATCATATGATAATGATCATGACGCAATAACTAGTGTGCGAAATAATAAAGACAGAATTATTTAAAGATAATAAGGATATATGCTATTAAGTTATGTAAATAATATTGTACAATGTACATGTATTTAGTATCTTCAATAATTATTGAATTAGGCTAATGTTTGAGAGCAACTGAGAGCGCACTGCTTGCCGTCTGCGCGAGTATGCAAGCAGTGCAATTGCTTGCGAATTTATCTAACTTTTCACTATACAAAAAATAACTGACTCCTGCAGACAGAGTATCTGCTAGTCAGCTCTTTTAGTTATGTAGCTCTCTTAGTTATCATTTTATATGTTCATTTATTTTTGCAACAAATGCGTAGCTTTGTCGCAAAATCCCAGTTGAATTTCAAGAGCTTTTCCAACATTTCATTTACATTGATTAATTTTGATGTCAAAAGTGAAATTGACAATGCATGGAAATATGATGCACAGTTGACAGAGATACTTCCTATGTATGTACATATTAATTCAAATTAATGAATGAGTCTGTGACAAATCAAATATTCAGCATGTGTTTCTTCCCTCTGGCAAATGGCACAGTGAGTCCCAGCTGATTTGTCATCGCAAGACTGTCGACTGTCACTGTCGACCACAACCATTGGCATAAACTAATTTCAACATTAATCCCCTTAAGTGACTCAACTATTTATAATAAAGGACTTGGCCAAAAAGAAAAAGAAAAAACATATAGAAAGCAGGTGATGAGTACGTGCCCCACACTCCGGAAGTACATCCGACTATATCCGAAATTCGTTGCCAAGGCGAAATCAAACGAAAGTTCTGTCACTTGATTTGCTCTGAAACAGATTCCTGCACCTCACTTAGCGAGGGTTGTTTAATAAATACTTTCATTATATTCTCCATTTTGTTAATTCCCTAGGATATTTTCAAGCAGCTCTCGCATTTTGAGCAAACTTGACTAGCACTAATTCAAGCCAAAGCCAACTAGGCCAAATGCTGTTGGCCAGAACGTGGTCAGAGAGAGTCTGAAGATGGCTTTGTGTAATCAAATCACGTCTGAAACAAATGACGAAATTTGGTTGCATTTAGTGAATATTTAGTGCGACTCTTTGAGTGTATCTCTGTGTGAGTGTGTGTGTGTGTGTGTGTGTGTGTACAATTCTGGTGAAATGAGAAATTAGTGCAGTCAGCTTTTGGGCGCAGTGAGAAATGAAGAAAGAAAGATGAAAGCGCAGAAAATTAAATGTATGTGCAAAAATGCAAATGACATTTGATTTCAGTTTCAGTCTCTCTCTCTCTCTCTCTTTCTGCCTCTTTCTCTCTCTCTCTCTCTGTATCTGTATCTCTCGGTGTATCTGTGTCTATCTCAATCGCTGAAGCGTGCTTATCTCAATCGCAAACTGAAAAGCGAATAAATGCAAAGTAAGTGTGCTCAACACACCGGCAATGAGTGATTGTCTTGCGTGCTGACGGCATTCACCAGACGCCATTATTGTTAAGAAAATATATGTTTTCAAGGACGCGGGACAAACACTACGAATAAGTGAGAATACTTTCGACGAGGCTGCTCAACTACATGATACCCTTAAAAATTGGAATTGTAAAGTGTTTCTGTATAATTTATTTGTTAATTACTTACTTATTTATTCATGTATTATTGTAATTATTTATTTATATATTAATTAATTTGTCTATTCCATTAGCTATTTATTTATGTATTTTATTTTATTTTATTTATTTAAATATGTATTTTTTTATTTATTATTTATTTATATATTTATTTATTTATTTATAATGTAAATATTTATTTATTTATCTATTTATTTTTTTGTTATTTATTTATTTGAATTATTATTTAATTTTTTTATTAATGTATTTACTTACACTAGCCAGAAAAACTATGCGTACACCCTTATTTTTGCTTTAACAGCTATGCTAGTAAAGTTATCACAGTAAAAAAAATATATTTGGAAAGGTCGTTCAAATTCCGTTTAAATGATGCAAAAATATTCTTAACCCATTAAGTACCCATTGAATATTTTGAGTTAAAAAAAAGTCAATTTTTCAACTTTTTTCCTCGATTTTTTCCAAAAAATGTTGGGATGCAAAAAAATTCTTGAAACAATTCTAGGAATGATTGCAAAAAAAAATTTTCAAAAATATTTTTGTTAGTATTTTTTAAACTTGTTTGAAAACTGCAAAAAAGGCACTTTTGCATGAAAATGAGGAAAAATGGGTTAAAATGGTAATTTTTAGGATTTTCAAAATATTAAAATAAATACTAACAAAAATATTTTTGAAAATTTTTTTTGCAATCATTCCTGGAATTGTTTCAAGAATTTTTTTGCATCCCAACATTTTTTGGAAAAAATCGAGGAAAAAAGTTGAAAAATTGAAAAAATTTTTTTTGAACTCAAAATATTCAATGGGTACTTAATGGGTTAAGAATATTTTTGCATCATTTAAACGGAATTTGAACAACCGTTCCAAGAATATTTTTTATACTGTGATAACTTTACTAACATAGCTGTTAAAGCAAAAATAAGGGTGTACGCATAGTTTTTCTGGCTAGTGTGTATACATATATATAATTATTTTTTTATATATGATTGTAAATATTAATTTATTAAGTTACTTATTTATTTATTTGTTTACTCATTTATCAATTTATTTATGTTTTTTTCTCGTTTATTTGTTTATATACTCTCCTGTTTTCATTTTCATTAATAAATTAATTTTTTTTTTATATTTCTATTTTTCTATTTATTTATTATTTTATTTATTTATTTATTCATTTATTTATTAATTTGTTTATATACTCATTTATTATTTATTTATTTTTTTATATACTCATTTATTTGTTGATTTATTTATTTTTTTTACCTATACAGACTCTGTTGACTATAATCAAGAATATACTGAATAAATTTTAACAAGTTTCTTCTGCATGTTACATACTTTACACCAGCTTGATATACCCTTCCGTAGAGGGTATAACACAATGCGCCCACAGCACCTCACGCACAGCGAAAGTTCTGAGGGAAAAGCAAAGAGAATGCGATGTAGTCTAAGAATAGATAGAACAGAGAGATATCTAATGTGTTTACATTGGCAGCAAACCAACAAAAGAGAAAGAAAGCGACTTGAATGCAAGATAGAAAGATTGAAAGATATAAAGATAGAATGAAGAAAAAAAGAATTTATTTTTTACCACGTACTTCAAGTTCTTTTTGTGCACTTCATCGCCGTGTCCTGCGTCCCGCTGTCCAATCGTCCTGTGTCCCGTGTCCCGTGTCCTGTCTTCAGGTCCTGCCAGCTGCCCTTGTCCTTGGGGTCAGACATTTTTTGAATTGGCTGTTCTCGTTGTCCTGATGTTTTTGGGAGCTTGTTCTTTTCTTTTCTCTTGGTTTTTTTTGTGTTTTATGTGGCATTTCCATTAGAATTGAAGTGTGCCGCAGGACTTGAAAGTGAACTGCTCCTCAAGGTCCTTATCGTCGTGGGTGGATGTGTTAGCCATCATCGTTGTTGGCTGCTCACTTTTAACCTGGCCAAATCAAATATTGTCAAACGAAAACAAATGTTGTGTTGTTTCTGCCAATTAGGCGCAATGTTTTGCTTTAATTAATTACGTCTAATAACTGCTCTTCAATAACACAGGACATGACAAAACCGCAGAATGACAACAACATAAGCAACATAAGCAACATAAACAACAACATGAGATAGAAGAGGAAGAACAACAACAATGACTAAACATGTGACAGCGACAACATTTGCTTAGCTTCATGTAAATTTTGCCCCTAGCCAAATATGTGTGTCTGTGTGTCTGTGTGTGTGTGTGTGTGCGTGTGTGTGTGTGTATGCTGTTGTTGTTGTTGTATAAACACGCACTTGGCATATTTCTTAAATAATGTTTATCTCCTTTCGAGTGCCAGCTGGCCTTAAACATAAATGCCTCACATTTCAAGTGCTTCCTTCTTTTCTCCTCTATATCCTCTATCTCCTCCATTTCTCCTCCCTTTCTCTATATTCCGCTCTTGATTGCCTCAGCATTTTGAGAGCCAAGACCCTTGGTGAATTTATTTGGTTGCTTTTCATTACAAGTGTGTAAAAATCTCTCTGTGTGTTACTTTGCTCCTTTAGATCTTTCAAAGTGAAATATTTTGGGCATTTTCTAGGCTAACCTTCTAAGTTATAGTCGCTGAATAACAGCTCGGACATTCTTATATATACAGTGATAAACAAAATAATAGAAACGACGGACATTTATACATGAACCAAAGATAAAAAGCTGCGCATGAATATAGTAACCAGTTGTTTTTGGTGAAACATTGAGTAAAAATTATAAAACTTACGAAATTATTTTTCCAAAACAATTTTAAAAATTAAAAAAAAACAAACGGGAATGAGTATAATCGATCGCCTAACCATATAATACCCGTTACTTACTGAGATACATATAAAAAAAAAATTATTGCATACTTTTGGGCGCTTACATTGCTTAAATACTAAAATCAGCCATTACCACCATTCTATTTGTCCAAACTTGCTAAGATTTAGTAGGATAATAGCTAATAAAAGTGACTAACGTTCATTAGCAAGAAAAACGTAATAACTTAACGGGCATAGTGATAGTTTCTATTATATTTTCCCTCATCGTACATTGCATTTTCTTTAGACTAACAATAAATTGGTTAGCTTGTAAGCACGTGCCAAGACACTGCCAACAGATTGGCTTAAAAGTAATTTTTGTGTTTTTGTTTTATGATTATCATTGCAAATGCAAACGTCGCTTATGGGCTTGAGCGCATTACGTATACGCCAAGTAGTGCGATGCTCAATAAAACAGAAATAACAACCAAACGAGCGAGCAAGCGAACAATTTTGACCAACTGGGATAATGGCAAATGGCCATGGCAACAACCAATCGAAATCCGCTCTGAATAACTGCTTATTGGAATGCCAAAAAATATTTCGATTATAATCGCGCCATAAAAGGCTTACGGAGCTGCATAATGGCTAAATTCTCGACACACACACACACACACACACACACGCTGCTGAGAACTAAGGATTTGTTGTGTTTGCATAAAATGTTAATTTATTGGCTTTCTGCCAATTTCGCTGTATATATGTATATGTATATGTATATGTTATTATTATTGTGATGTTATTATTGTTTCTATTGTTGCCAAAAAGCTGAAAAAAAGAAATGTTTATATGCATTTCAGGCTTTAGATTTATAATGGGAAAACAAAAGCCACAGCATGATAGACCACACATTGTTTGCAGTTTTCTATTGAAATTGCAATAAATAAATAAAATATCTGCATTAAAATAAATAAATTGGAAAATGAGAGTTTTATAGAAATGCTCATATATATTTGTTTGATTACACTCTAGAAAGGGAGAGAGAGGGAGAGAGAGAGTAAGAGAGAGAGAGAGGGAGAGGGAGAGAGAAAGGGTGAGGAAGACACACCTGCGAATACGTGACCTTTCAATTTATGTGAGCATCGAAGCAAATCGAAAACATTTTTTATGCCCGCATCAAATTTATGACCAGTCGCAGGACTCTACACAACCCCTCCCAACTCCCCCTCTTTTCCCACATATGGACAGGCCTGTGGTAACGTCACACTCTCCTCCATCCTTCTCACACCTTTCTCCATTCTCCCTTCTCCTTTCTCCCCCCCCTGCTGCCTATTTCTTCCCTAACTCTCGCTCTGAATTTGATATCGAATTTTGCCTGCAGCACTCGAAATTTGTCTGACAAATATTTGGCGCCCGGAACTGGCGATAACGCGTTTTTTCACAAGCTTTGCTCAGATCTTACTACCATTAAAAATAAAGAACTATTAAATACAGGCTCAGAGATTTGGGCCCTGGTAATGAATTGGGAGATTGGCATGTATCTTGAACTCCGTTTTTACTTCCATTAATCTGTTCTTTTTCACTGTCATTAATTTATTTTAACTTCATTTGTAAACAGCGCAAAATGCATCAAAATGTTTTAAATTTATGTATTAAAAATATGGTATAGACTTAAATAAGTAAAAATATGAAAACTATTGAATGTAAGTTTGTATTTTTTTTTCACTGTCATTAAAATATTTTAGTAAACAGCGCAAAAATGCATCAAAAAGTTCTGAATTGATTTATTAAAAAAAGTTATTAAATATCTATCAAGTTAAAATTAGAAAACAATTGGATGTAAATTTGTATTTTTTTTGGGCATATAACATATTGAGCCAAACTTTGTACCGAAATCTATTCTTTTTACCATGGAAAATACTAGTGATATAAATACAAATTATGAATGAAGCTTTAAATCGAAATACTGAAATTGTCAAAACAAAAATCGGATTGTCGACATATATTCAAACAAATTTTCGAGCTAAGGTACGTGAAATCATACCTGTTAAATAATGATTATTAATCATAAGCATTAGTAATTCGATTATTTTTGTTTACATGTCGAACTAATGATAAAATTACGATTTATTGTCAGAAAAAATCTAATATTATTACAATTATTCAAAAATAATCAGAAAAAATTAAAAATAAATATTTATGATTTATTTATAACTATTAAGTAAAAATCAAATTATTTTAAATTTTCACAATCAAATAATCCAAAAGGATCAGAAAGATTATTTTTGATTATTTTTAATTTTTTCTGATTATTTTTAATAATTTTCGATTTTTTGTAATCGTAATCATTATATAATCAAAACTTTTTCAACAGTGAATTATATAGTCACTACGATTATTTTCAAAAATAATCTAATTGATTAGTAATTCTAATCGAAATTTAACAGGTATGCTTAAAATGTTTTCGATATTTCGTAACATTTTATGCCAGTAATTTTTTAATATTCTTCAAATTGATTGCTTCAACTAGCGATAAATTGCAGTACATGTTTTTTTGAATTTATAATTCTCAAGTGGTTCGTAATCCTTAATTTTAAGCAATGACCGACTGACTTAACTAGTTAGTAGTCGTTAGTTAGTTACCAAGTGAACAGTTTGAGTCACAAATCACAGTCAAAGTCAGACTGTCACACACTCTGATGTGGCATGACAGCAGTTTGAGTGTGTGTGTGAGTGAGTGAGGGTGTATGTGTGTGTGTGTGTGTGTGTGTGGAGAAGTATGCACACTCATTCCGATGAAGGTCCTTTTGCCTAAGCGCTGATTATGACAAATATGCTACGGTTGAGTAACTGCGAGTTGCTTTCTCCCTCCCCCCTGTGGCGAGAGAGAGAGAGAGAGAGAGAGAGAGAGAGAGAGAGGGAGGGGCATTCGACCCGAAAGTCGACCCAGAAAAGCGCTTATTGTGATTCGCTTGACTTGTTTGCCTTTCGTCGGCCATTTTACGCAAATCCCAAAATAAATACAAGTTTTATTATTAGCATGCACAGGACACGACGCGCCCCAAACAAATAATATAAAATAAAACGAAGCCAGGCAATTTTTTGTTGTTGTTGTTAGAAAACGAATCCACTGAGAGTGGGGGAATCCCCTTCTTTTTTTTGGGCTACTAATGACACAGCTCCAGGTCGAGTGTTGAGATTAGGGATTGTCTGGAACGACGACGCACAGCGTGTCAACAATTATAATGTGCAAATTGTTTGATGTATGTCACCTGCCACATTTGCTTTATTGCCGCTCATTAGAAATGCTCACAGTGATACCAAAAAAACAAACAACACACATGCAGACCCAAGCAACAAGAACAACAACAACAATGGGAACACATGACAACAATGACACCGTCCATTAAAAGCTGTTTCCCTGATGTGTGTGTTATACTTGGAGTACACTGCGACAAAACAACACATAGTACACTAAAAAACTCAACCAGTTAAATTTGATCTGAATAAATAAAAAGTCAGTTATGCTTTTTCTGACAAAATTTAATCTTTTATTCCAAAAATATTTTGTCATTTAAAAATTAAATTATAATTCAATTGTTACTTTTTATTATAATTTTTACACCCTGATTAATAAAAACGGATTCGAATTATCTCATTGAAAAGGTATATCTCAATTATAACTTTCGTAGAAAATTATAAATTTTTTCAAATTTACATTTTGACTGAAAAATCATTTAATTTTTAACTCTGCATATTTTTAAAAAACTTTTTATCTTTTCAGTTTAAATTTAAATTTAACACTAAAAATGTACTTTCATTTTTCTATTAATTGACTTCAAATAAATAAATAAATTTGATAAATAAAAACGGAAGAGATTTATCCGCTTAAATAACAAAATGCTTAGCAATATTAATAAATATGCTGTAAACAAAATTAAATATGTATTGTGTAATTTAAGAATTGCAGAAGATTATAAAATTTTATTGAAGTATGTTTATACAAATTCATAAAGATCGATGATAGATAGATGTATTTAATCAAGTTCAGTCATCTGATGAAAAATACATGCAAAGAATAAATACACTTAAAGAATTCGAAATACCTTCTGTTAACCTGTTAATTTCCAATTTCTCACAGTGTGCGGTGTTGGGTTTTTCATTTTTGGCATCAACACACACATATTAGTTTTGCCACCATTTGACCCCTAGACACCATATGACATGGAGGCGGGTTCGCTGCGATTAATGGCAGCATATCACAAAGATTTCGCTGTCTGGCTTTAACGGATTTAGCCGGGATCCCAACAGTTGTGACACTTTGATGAATGGAGTCATTCGTGAGCGTATTTTCGGATTTAGTAACCAAATGAGTACAAATACTCGTACTTAAACTCAAACTCAAACTCAAACTCATACTCGTATCTGGCCTGACCTGCTAAAAATAAAAATACCCCTCCACAGTAATTATGACACATGATTTTGCATAATCAATTTGAATGCATACAAATTGCCTAACGAAACAATTGACGACGATAAAATGCGGGTTTTTATTATGATTATTGTACAAATATTGCGTATACGCCAGCGAGCTCCTCTCGCTTTGCTGCCGGAACGAAAACAATCAACGAGATTAAACTGGATGGTCCAACAGACCAACAATGGCAGCCATAACTAAGCTACACTCTAACCCTAAAATAAAATAGAAAAAAACACGGAGCGAAAAAAGAAAAAGGATTATTTTTGATTATTTTGCGTGCCTCAAAACAAATTCGTAGCTTTGGCCATTGTTAGTGCTTTTCAGCTGGCTAAGCGTACAGAGATAACATTGAAACTGACAAACGCAGAGCAGAGAAAAAAAAACAGAAACGGAAAAAATAATGATATAGTCTGTGTACAAGTGTGGATTTAAAAGGCCGAGGGAATGAGTTGGCCACAAACTGCTGTTGGTCATCTCAATGAACTGCCTTTCAAGCGTAATTTTATCATGGCCCAGACAGATGAGGCCTCAACTCACTTTGCCTTTATGGCCACAATTATGAAAAAGGGTTAATTGTTCAAAGAACATCACTAAGAAAATAAATTCAAAATACTTAAGGATCATTATAACTTGAATATCTAAAAAAAAAATGTTTATTAATTTGTAGAATACAATTTAAAGTTTTTGACAAATCTTATTTAAGTTTAAAGAGCTTAAACAGAAGCTTGAAGCAATTTTCAATTGGTATCAATAATTTAATCAAATTATTTAACAATTTGTTTAGCGTCGAATAAGCAGGAAAATAATCTAGAATTATAAATAATAAAAAAAAGCTACAAACAAATGTCAATCTAAAATAAACTATCCTTAACCTTACTTATATTTATTAGTTGTAATATCACTAAGTGGTACTACTAATACTTTTTGATCTGATTGGGTTTTTCTGGGCTTTTCCCAATCCTTGCAATGAGTGATCAGTTAAGATCATTTCATAATTTGAATACCCCCAGATTTTAATTTTTTAATTTTAAATCTTTTTTTTTTATCTTTTCAGTTTAAGTTTAAATATAGCTTTAAATATTTAATTGAATTTTATATTAATTATTTCATGCTTTAATTTTTACTTATTTGGTCAACTGCTCTTAGTTGACATTAAATAAGTAAATAAATAAACATTTGCAGGGTATGCACAAGTCGTGCTGCTTTCGCAACAAGCCCAAAGCCAAGCGAGTAACATGAATAACAAAAAAGTCCTTCTGCGTAGCCAACAACAACAATAAGACTAACAACTAGGAAACATGGAGCAAATGCTCATCCTGTGCATTAAACAAATCTGGGGCTACATTTCATGTTGCGAGTAACCGCAAAACTTGCTTATTTGGCTCAATATGCTTACTTACGCTCTCTCGCATTTCGTTTCGTTTCGTTTCGTTTCGTTTCTTCTTTCACTTGATAGACTTGCAATCCTTGTGGCTAACGAGCTGGTTTGGCTACAACAGCAACAACAACAGGAGTAACAGAAGCAACAGAAGCAACATTGGCCAAGCTGTCGATGCTGGCGTTTACACGCTACAACAGCCGCATAAATTTCCGCTTCAATTGGACGTGTACAGCGGTAATTGCAGCTTTGATTACCAACAACACGAGCTGCCATCCGGCCATTACCAAAACCAGCAACAACATCAGCAACAAGGCGAGCTGAAACTACAGAGCGCAGCTCAAGTTCAATCAACACTTTCCATCGAGCATCTGAGGAGAGAAAAGCGAGAGCAGCGATTTTTAAGAAATTCGTCGGATATTTACGAGACGCAATTTATTGAAAGTTCGAAAGCGGGTAATGTACAAAAAAGAGACACACAAAATACAATACGCAAAATCACAGCGGTCGCCGCTTCAACGCATTTCCCATCAATCAGAATTTAAATTAATTTTCTTTATTTTCTTGCTGACAAACTTGAACTGAGATATGGGGAAAAAAAGCAGGCAGGCGATAATTTTTCAGGGCGCGGCATCAAAATCAATGTTTAGCTATAACATTTGCATACTTTTATTATTTGCACGCATATTAAGCAGATTTCAGATTTTAGGAGTGCTTTTTCCCGCGCCGCCTAAAATAAGGCAACAATATTTATAAATAATTTAAAAGGGAGTTTTCGCTTCAGCTGAAAAGTATGCTATGTAAATTGTTTATATTATTTTTTAAAAGTTAAGGGAATTTATACAATTTGAAATTGTGCTAATACTAGCAAAGTCAGTAAGTTACAGTTATTCAAGTAATTAATTTAACAAAATTAAAAATTCCCAGGAGTATCAGTATTTTTTTTTTAAACTAATAATCACTGCCCCATCATTTTTATATTTCTTTTGACTTTCTAGAAAACTCAAACGAAACTTTATTTATAAATTAAATTTTTATAAGTTAATTAATTTTTTTTTAATTGCATAACTGTTGAATTTCTTTCCAGAAGATAACTCTCCTTTATTTAGGCACTACATTTAGCTTCTTTTTTTTGCAGTTGTTATTTAATAAATGTTTCTCTTTTCTGCCATTTTGTAACAGTTCAAAAAATGGACGACATGGTTTATCAGTGCAGCAATCAAAACTCCATTTACGTGCTCAATGCCGGCTACAATCCATCCTATGGCGTAAGTTCTTTTCAAACTATATATTTTTTTAAATCTACTCGTGGTTAGTTGAAATTGTGAAATTGTTGGTCAAGTTGTTTTTTTGGTTTCGGATTCAAGAGCATGGCATTTTGCATTTTCGCAGGATTTTGGCACACATGCAGCAGTGAAGGCGATGACAGCAACTGAGCGTGAAATGAATGACACGAGGACAACAAGGACAACGACGAGGAATTCAATTGGCGCAAGTTGCTCGAGTGCCGCCTGCAGTTTGCAGCATAAATTCAAAAGTTTTGGCAGTGGCAACTCGTCAACAGCAGCAGCAACAACCACAATAATTGCAGCAGCAGCAGCAACAACAATAGCAACAGCAACAGCAGCAGCAACTGCAGCCGCAACTACGACAGCAACACCAACAAACTACATAAATCCGGTCGCTACATCAATGTCAACCGCAATGTGTTCACCGGCAACGGCAGCGTTGCACAAATTGTTCAATTGCAGCGTCGTCGGTGGCAATGGCTGCCAAAATGTCAGCCACAGAAATCACAATCACAATCAGAATCACAGTAACCACAACAACCACAACAATTGCCCAGTCGGGAGCCATAACAATAGCTGCCTCCTGTCAGCGGCATCTTGTGATCCGCACGAGACTTCAACTTCAACAGCAGCTGGAATTGTTGCAGGAGCATCTATTGGTGGAACTGTGGGAGCAGGTGCCTCGTTGCCTTCGCTCAGCAAGAAGAAATGCACCAATGTCAAATCAACGCTTATTGCCAAGAAGACAAAGTTTTTGAAATTTCTCGAAGAAGAAAAATGGCGCAGCGACAACAACAATTTCAGCACTGAGAATGCTAAGGATGCCTGTCGAGCTGCGTCCGCTCCTGTCAGCAGGTAGGTGTATGGGTATGTGTATTACCCCCCCCCCCACCCCCACCCCCCGCATTCCAACCCTCTTATTGCTCGTACTTTTGCACTATGTGGCAAAACTTATAAATTCACATAAATGTTATAAGGCATATTGCGCTGCTCAAAATTGTGGACAACTTTTTTATGGGCCACAAGTTTATTGGGCCAACGGAATTTTGCGAGATACGCCCCCAAACATCCTTCCCCCTTTTGCCCACCAAATTCCCTTCCACTTCCAGCATCTGCAGATGCATCGCAGTTTGACAGCAACTTTGTCATTAAGTTTATGAGACCAGTAAAATCAGGCGTGCCCTTTAATATCGAAAACGTGGCGAAAGTTAGCGATAACGTTACAGTTTTCATCAAGAACTAATCGCATAATTAATAGTTTTAATCAGACTAGTTTTCATAGTCTTCTTATGTCAAGCTTTAAAGGGCTTTCCAAACAGCTTAAGTTGTAAATGAGCTTCACAGCAGTGCTTTTAATTGTAGGGAATATTTAAATGAAAGCTTAATTAATTAAGAAATTAACTTTTAAATTGTTTATTAAAATACTATAGAAAGTGCAATGTATTTTAAACCTTTTTAACATTAAACACTGGCACAGGAAATTTTATTAAGAAAGTGTAGCATACTTTTAAGCGCCAAACTTAATTTCTTACAGCTTTGCAGCTTGTTTAGAGCAATCCTGAACAGATGAATTTTTATATTATCAGGGGTGCCACAGAAATCGCATTCGCTTGAATACCACTTAAATTTTTTTGAAATTTATGTCAAATTCAAGCGAAAGCGATTCCTGTTTCACGTTTGTATAATTAGCTCTATTTAAGGAATACCATTAATAAACAGTCAACGTATTTATTTGTCAAGCTTTTAAAACAAAGTTTTTAATATTAAGTATTGCCAAAAAAATCAGTTGAAAAGTGACAGCCAAGTAAGTTAACAAATTTGTGATTATAAATGCATTTAGTGAAATCAGTTAAGAATTTTACTATCAAAATTAAGTTAACTTCCTTAGCTGCCACTTTCAACTGATGGCAATAATCGATCTTAATGGCATTGCTGCTGATACAACAAAATTGGCTTTAAATATTAATGGTAGTCCTGCAGGTTATTGTGTGCCTTGAATTCGCGAACACGTTTCATGCTTTGGGCGCTGTTTTATGACACAATAGCCGCAAAATGCGTTCAACTCGGCGTATACTTGTTTTTTTGCTTGTCTGTCCAACGGTGGTTAAGCGCCTTCAATTAGCTGCCCAGGACATTGAATGTCCTCGCACTGCCCTATATATGTATGTAGTTTGCCCCGCATTTAGTTTGTGCAAGTTTCTTGCATTGTTCATGAAGTCATAAGTTTTGATCACCGAGTGCTTAGCACGGTGCAAACTTTGTGGCAATGTCTACAGTTAGCCAACAGCTTTGTTGGCGCAGCCATTTGCGAAATTGAAAAATTAACGCGCTAAGAGGAATTCCGTGAAGCACACAACGTTCAAAAGGCCGATCCACTGCCACTTCCAGTGGAGGCAGCTGGATGAGTTTTTGTTGCTCCCGTGCCATAAAGTTGATTAAAATGCATAAAATGCCACACGGCAACAGCGACGTGGCTTCTTCCACTGCACATATTGAGGCGCAATAATCATATTTCAATAGCTAACGACTCAAAGGGGGCGGCTGGGCGTGGCTGTCTGTATGAAAATTCCTCTGAAAAATAAAGAAAGAAAATTTATCTACGATGCGCCGAAGAATTAATGCTCTGCATTTAATTGTCGAGTGAACTAAATTTGATCTGAATACAAAAGACTGCGTTAAACGCATATTCTGAAAGATTGAATGATTTAAAAAAAATCTTTTTCCAGCCACTTCCATAGAGTAAGAAACCAGTCTTTAAAAATGTCTATATTAAAGCTGGCGCTTAAAAGTATGCTGCACCTAATTTCAACTTGCATACGAAGCATTGCATTACAGACATATAGGGCTATATCGATTCAGCTCATCATCCTGATCAAAATTATATATTTATATGTATATATATATATAATTTATGGGCCCACATTTCCTTACAAAATTATAACATCCTCTGCTTAAAAATTAAAGACCAAGTTGCATTTTTTCGACACATAAAAAGGTCCAAACTATTTCTCGTTAACTTTGTGCCAAGTTTGAGAACTTGCCTCCTCCTTCCTCTCCTCTCCTCCCCTCTCCCCCCTCCTCCACCTTAGATTCTTAATAATGATGTCAAATTGCAAATGGGCCCTTTGATTTATTAGCGACTTTAATTAGTAAAAAACCATCAGCTGGGAAATGCAGTCGGCAGTTTTTTATAATTTACACTTTCAGTTGATTACAAGAGAATTTTCTGTGCGCATTCATCAAGTTTTTGTTACAGGCAGCCGGGGAATCAAAGTTGTCAGCGCGAACAACTCCATCAAGGCGCTTCAAGTGTGACAAAATAACTTGCAAAATATTTCATTCCATTTTTTTTTTTCAAAAAGTTTGTCGCGCACTTTGCAACTATTTGCATTTTTGTTAAGCCTCCCCAGTCCCCTCCGCATTCCACCTCCGTTGTCCATCAGCAACTGATAAGCGGCTTCCCGAGCAACGGTAGACAGCTCTTTTAATGGCCTGCATTCCCTTTGATATCAACTGAATGGTCCTCCACGGAGGGGGGACAGTTGAAAAAGGTTTAAATTTCACTGTGATAGTGATGTGAACAGTTTTTACAACAATAACAAAGTATTCATTTATTTGAATCTGCGTTGAATCCTTACATTAAAAAATTGTAACATAATCAACACAGTTTTAGTAATTAAAAGTAAGACCAAACCTCTGGCTTAACGCAAAAAGGACTAGACTGCAAAACTGTAAGACATTAAGTTTGACGCTTAAAAGTATGCTGCACTTTTTCATTCTTTTTCTTGTGCTCAGAGTTCAATGTTAAAAAGGTTTAACAAAATTGTATACCATGTCACCTCTATAAGGCTTTAAGATTAAAAAAAAATTGAATATATCGAAGAAAAATATCTTCCACTTTACGTAAGTTTTTACTTCCTGTGTTGGGAATGTCATTTTGGCCTCTAAATTTACTATGCATTAAAATAGTATGAATTACATTAAAATAACTGTTTGCCTCAAGATATTGTCTTTTATGCAGACTTAACTTTAACTTAATTTTGTAACCTTTTATCGCTAAATTGTTCCTTTAAATCACAAATATAAAATGCCAAAAAGAGTTTTTGATTATAAAAAACATGCTGAAATCAACTTTAATATTATTATTTTTTAAGTTTTTTATTTCGCTTCGCTAAATCAGCCAAATTGCCCACTGTGCGTTACTTCCTTTATTGAGATTTTCCGTTGAATTGTGCGCTGTGCGTTTCAGTTTATTCAACCAAAAGCTAAATAAGCGTCAACTTTTCATTTCTCGTGGCAAACAGCAATGAGGCGGATCTTTACACAGCCATCACAGCATCATCATTGGCGATTCACTCGGGCAGCAAGAATAACATCAGCAACATCAACAACATCAACAACATGAACGTGAACATCAATACCAACAACATCAACAGTCAAGGAGCAGCTGGAGCGGAGCAGGAGCAAAGTAAATTGAACAATTGGAGCATGCATAATGATAACAACAACAAGTTCACCAACTACACACGGCAACAACAACAACAACAAAAGGAGGCCACAACAAGGTCGAGCTATGAGTTGTACCAGGAAGCAGCCGACATTTTGGGTCTCAGCTGCAGTCTCTGTGATAATTGCCGCTGCTTGGACTGTCAGGTGCGTATTTACAGTGCACTGTAGGTCAAATGGACCCTTTTTCTGATATCAATTAGTTATATTAAATCGAAGGCTTATCAAGTTTTCCGTGTAAAGTTTTTTGGCTACCATTCAAGATCGCATTTGGAAATAGTTTTGAACGTCATCAACGTCCCTTAAAAAATATATACACAAAAATGTTTTTTAAACAAATTTTTTTTTGTAAATAAATTTAAAGTAATGTTATTTTTATACTTTCTAAGTATTTTTCATATTTTATGTTTTTTATTCATATTTTTAGGAACATATTTTGGATCTTATGTTCGGGCTAAAAAATGTTCGTAGCTAAAAAAGCTATTAGGGTGTTCAGAAACTCTAATATTTGTGTTATGTGGCAAAGTGTTATATGTTGTAATGACAACAAACACACAGAAAATAGATTATCACAAAAAACATGCCCTGGGATATGTATAAAAAATTCGCCAAAAAAAACATTTTTAATCTTTTTTCTGTGTGTTTGTTGTCATTACAACATATAACACTTTGCCACATAACACAAATATTAGAGTTTCTGAACACCCTATATGTTTTATTGTTGTCTGTAACATAACATCGATATACCATTTAAAATATCGTACGACAGCATCGACTCCATCAGTTTTTCCTTTATAGTTCCGTTATGCTTCAAGCAAACCGGATTTGCTTAGATAAAGGTGAAAAAGTTAAGCTTTGGGAGAAGTGGGAAAAAGGGGGAAATAAACTTAACTGTTATGAGTTTAAAAGGTATTACTTAACACCATGTATAAAGTCACTTGGCTGACAAGCTCTGACATTTTTTTAAAACTCTTCCCAAATAATTATTTTTGGAACGTCTCTTTTTGGACACTTACTACAGACAATACGAAAAATACCAACAGCACAGATCTACCAACATAAAGTACAAACCCAACTTATCACTATTCATCATAATTTGAATTAAAAAAATTTGAATATAAGGAAACAAGTGCCATTTGAAGTTCACCAAAATATTTGCACAATTTATGAGCTGCAGGCTTAACAGCTGTTAACTTAACATCAGAAAGCCATGTTAACGTTTAATAGGTACATAACAAAAGTTAGGTAATTTTCAGTACTTTAACAAAATTAGTTGATATCAGAAAAAGTGTCCATTTGATCCATAGTGCAGTGGGCTACACTAAACTAAGCAAAGAGATTCACACGAATATTTCCACACACAGAGTGGCTACTTTGATTGCGCCGATGATGATGATGAAAGCTGCTCGGAACATTCACTGATGGATGAGTATGATGAATACGATGAGTATGGAGGAGGTGGCTACGAGCTGGAGGCGTCTCACTTGACAACTGCTCATCATGCTGGCCATAATCAACTGGCCATGACACAACAACTACAACAACAAGGAACAGGCCAACTGGCAACAGAGCTAAACCTTTGTTATGCAGTTGATTGCCAGCAGAATTGCAGCAGCAGAACTGATAATGATGATGATGATGATGATGATGATGATGAGCATGATAATGATCATGTTAATGTTAATGTTGATGATGATGATGGGCAACCAAAGGAGCGAACACTTCAAACGTTGTCCAATGCATCCAAGTCTGAGCATCGTCTGGCGATTGATTTTGATTTAATTAATGCAACCAGCAGTCAAGTTCTGCAAAATTGTTTAACATTCAACGATTTAAGTTTGCTCGATGTCGGTGAACAGCAATTGGAGCCATTTACGTAAATATCTGGGTAGGTATAACATACATACATATATACATTTATATACTAACTAGCTATGTGTGTGCGTGTGTGTGTGTGTGTGTGTGAGGCTCATAGAACTGCAGTCATGAGAGTATTAAATCCATTGAAAATATAGTCACAGAAATATTATATGTATCTTTACATCCGTATATCACAACATAAGTTTAATCATGTAATATGAATATTTTCCCAGAAACTAGTTTTTGGCATACGTTCCAAAGAAAAATGCATTCTACGGTGTATATCTGATTTACATAAATAAAAAAAGAAAATATTATCCTGCATTTTTTTAACGCCCAATTTTTAATTTGAATTAAAAATATAACTTAAGATAATTATTTTAAACAAAATTAACATTTAAAGAAACTGATGTTTCCGTTGCTTGGAAACGTAAGTAATTTATTAATTTATTTATTTATTTATTTATTCATTTATTTATTTATTTATGAAATGTCAACTTAATTAGTTAATAAAAATGAAAAAAAAATTAAGTAATAAGTATAATACTGAAAATGTATTAATAGGAACTATAAGCAACTTTAAATTTAACTAAAAGAATACAAAAATTAATTAATTAAAAATTAAAATAAATAATCAGGGGATATTAATAAAATTAATAATTAAATTATCCAACATTTGTTGCATGGATTGGAAAAAATACAGAAAACTCCAATTAGATCTAAAAATATTAGTAGTGGTAAAACAAGTATTAGAATTAGTTAGATAAGGGATTTCTAGAAAGGAAATGGAAAAGGAAAGTTTTATTTTGTATACTTTATTTGAAAAATTTAAAATTATTTTTTCCCTTTTTTCAAAATCCAGCTAAAATATATAATTAACAATAAAAAATGAAATTTATATAGCCGTTTTAACTGAGATAAGAAAATCTGGACTATGAACTGAATTTTGCTTAGACTTAAGTAAAAATTTACAAAAACTATCAAATTTTCACAGCAGTTTTCATATAAACATATCATATCATACACACCTTAAGTCCATGTTCCGAAATTCATTTTCGCTAAATTTTCACTTGTAAAAATCAATCAACTTTCAATTTCCGTTCTTTAAGAACTTTTTAAATTAAAAATAACAAATCGCTCAGCTATAAAAAAACACTTTAGTTGACTTTTAGAGAAATGCATATACCCTAATCACTTTACAGGGTATACTACATATCAAGGGCTATTCAGCAACAATGGGAATTTTATGCAAAAGCAGCAAATTGCATTTTACACAAAACTAAATGCCTGCTGAGTTGCCAAAGCGTGTTCTAGAATTCTGGGCGCCAGGGCGTGGCAAATGGGCGGTGTTGGTAATGTTGGAGGTGGTTGCGGTGGTGCGGTGGTGCGGTGGTGTGGGTAGCGGTTAGTGGCAACCACTTGCCCAACTTGCCCAGTTTATTGCTTTTGGCCAAGTTGTGTTGCTGTTGCTGTTGTTATTGTTCACCGATTGTTATAAACGAATGCGCCAACGCAACATTTTTGGATGCTCCATTCCATGAGACCATGAAACGGGTTCAAGGCAACTAACAAATTTGATTTTACACAGTTGCAGTTGCAGTTACAGTTCCATAGACAAGTGCAATTTCCATATTTGTGCGGCACCACAGAGCAATATAATTTGTGTATTTTTGTGTAGTTGTATTTGTGTGCTTGTGGTGCAAGTGCCGAGTTGTGCTCTTTGGCAAACAGCACTTTCAAATTTTCATTTTAATTGAGAGCTGTCAAATCATAGTATGCCAGGGAATTGACCAGATGCTATCCATAAATGATTTAACTGAAAATAGATTTGCATATCAAAGCCATTATGAAAACCTTCAAGTCAGTCACTAGCTAAAAGTGAGCTTTTAGAGCATTGGATTCATTTTCAGCATTGGAAAAACTCAATCAAATAAAACCATAAAAAATATTGAAAAAAAATCTTCAAAAAATGCAGTATTTTATAAAGTCTTAAAAAAACTCCATCAAAAATTGCACTCAAATATATAAACTAAACAAAATTTAAATTGTTAAATTATTTAATAATATATATAAAATCATACCTGTTAAATAATGATTAGTAATCATAATAGTTATTAATTATTTGATATTATATATATTTTTTTGATTTTTCTGATTATTTATGACTATTTAGTAAAAATCAATTTATTTTAAATGTTCAAAATCAAAGTAGCCAAAATAATCAGAAATAATCAGAAAAAAATTTAAAATAATCCGAAAACTCAAAAGGTTTTTTTTTGATTTTTTTTATTTTCTCTGATTATTTTTGAATAACTGTTTTGTTGTAATTTTATAATTTAAATTAGTTTATTTATTTATCTGTCTTTTAATATTTGCTTTAGTTTTTAATTTTAGTGCAACACATTATGCTGTCTTCGACAAATAAACATTTAATCTTTTTTAAATCTTTGCATGTGCTTTTAATTTTAAATGGAATTGAATTTTTAATTAATTTATTAAACTACATAATACATGCGGGAATTGCACTAATGTATGCCCAACAAAAAAAAATCAGAAAGAAATTGTGTACATTTCATGCCACATTTATAAAATAAAAAAAAGAAGACAAAGAGTGCATTTTAAATATATATATGTACATTTATCAGTGCGCTTTTTCACAAGAAACTAAGTGCTCTGTGAACCGAAAATGAATAAAAAATAAGCAAAAAAAATGTACAAATAAAGAAAGTTCAAATGATAAAATAGAGTGTGCGCAACTTGAAGCTGCTCTGTTCGCAGAACTTTCTCTTAATAATGATTAATATAAAAAACAAAACATTGTTAGAGTTTTAGTTGATC
The DNA here is from genome assembly GCA_037043495.1 of Drosophila recens. Taxonomy (NCBI): domain Eukaryota; kingdom Metazoa; phylum Arthropoda; class Insecta; order Diptera; family Drosophilidae; genus Drosophila; species Drosophila recens. Next base: position 20,790 of record JBAMBJ010001249.1, on the reverse strand, counting down.
CATTTGTTGGCCAAATTAATGGGTATACAAATGCTAGACATCACAATGGCAAATGGGAAATGGCAAAGAGAAATGCAGAAAGCAAATGCCTTAAACTTAAATCGAATTACATTTAGCAAATGAATTTTTCAAGCGTTCGCGCAAAATCCTCGCCAGTGAAAAATGGCCTCAACAAGCGTGGCAATAAATAGACGTTGTGTACGTAAAGCCCATTTAAGCCCAAGAAAGTGGGGATGGTGTGTGTGTGCCTTTGTATGTGATTCCCCCCCCTCCACAAATGCCTCGTCGAAGTGCATTCACTGTTGTTTAAACCAACAAGCACATCTGGCGCATCTCTTCCATTTCACTTGGTGTCCTTTCCCTCTTACCCTCTACCTCTCTCCGCTTCCCTCTGCTCCTGCAATGGCGACACACTTGGGGTCGACTTTTGTTTTCTGGACTTGGCCAGCTGCCAGACACACACACACACACACACACACACACACAGAAAACTACACAGGGCCAAAGACAAAGCAATTGCCAAAAAGACAAATGCACTTGCGTTTTAAACACATAATGCAAGAATGTAATCAAATTCTTTTTCCTATATAATTTTATATTTGCTTCCTTACTTGTTTTTTGCTATTCTATTTTATCAACCAAAAAAGGTTAGAGTGAAATTTTTGAGGATAAGAACGATAAAGAGGCAATCTTGAAACGTACATTTATTTATTCTTGTTGGGCATATTTTCTATAATTTTTGACTCGTCATATGTTGAAGTATAAATTCTTGTAAAAAATGCTGTAAGTTCTGTAAAAACGCAGCTTTCAACTGTTTAAGACAGAATGAATAATGGTTAAGAACTCGCCTCTTAAAGGCCAATTCATTACACACACTTTAAGAGTCCGTTAGATTCGAGTAAATCCAACAGGAATTGCAATAAAATTACACACGACCAAATGAAATTTTACGCGCAACAAACCAAAGGCAATTGGAAGAATTTTCAATTACTCGACTGCACTGTGGTGTCCAATTTACATTTATTTTTACAGGTTTTGAATCTTTCAAAAGGTTTAATATTTTAATATGATAATCAAATTGAGCATAGCATAAATTTTGGGCATTCAGAAACTCTGATATTCGTGTTATTTGATAAAGTGATATATGTTGTCATTACAACAAACACACAAACACACAGAACAAATTTTATCACACCAAATTGTCGTATTGAGTCAAAATTATAAATGGAGAAAGGTTGCCAGACTGTGAAAAGTATCTAACAAAATATTGTCACACTGAGATTGGTATTGGTATTGGTTGTAAAATTAAGTATTTTTTCATGGTCCGGTGGCTCAATGGTTAGAGTCGCCGACCTGCCAGAATTAGAACTTTCAATTAAATAACTAGGGTTCGAATCACACAAAAGACAAGTTTTATGATTTTTCCTTAAGACATATTTTAATTTTAAATAAATATGACTATTTTTACCCATTTTTCCTACTTTTTCCTCCTTTTCATACAAAATATGGCATTTTAGCAATTTTCAAAAAACTTTAAAAAATACTAGAAAAAATATTTTTGAAAATTTTTTTTGCAGTCACTCTTAGAATTGTTTGAAGAGTTTTTTTGCATCAATATATTTTTTGTAAAAAATCGAGGAAAAAAGTGAAAAAAAAAACACTTTTACAAAAGCTCTAAATTTTCCACGGGTACTTAATGGGTTAAGAAAATTTTTGTGTCATTCAAAAGAAAACTAAATGATAAGATTATTTTTAGAAATCTGCATCAAATCTTTTGTGTTAAAAGTATTTTTTTTTTGAATAACTTCACCCACATATACTTCTTTCCCTGAGGTATGTATAATATGTTCACTTGTTTGCTCGAAGTATTTTATTTATTAATAATATTTTAATGTTATAATCGAATTTAGAAAATAATATTGAATATACAATATAATAAGTTGACGCATTCCCTTGATATTATTCTGTTACAAAATCCAAGTTTTACAAGAGGCTTTTACATTTTTTTGACTTGCGAAAATTTCTGTCCGATTAATTAATGGAGATCTCAGAGGCTATAACTAGATTTTAAGAATTTTTCCACGTGCCACAATTAAGAAAAATTCGAATAATAAACGCAATTTTAAAGCAACAGCTTTGAAATTTGGCACACAGAATATGTGATATTTTGCAAATGTTGGCTAAAAATTTCAGCTCAAAAGGTTGGTAAATAAATAACAATTAAATGTTTCAAAATTCGAGTCAAAGAGAAAGAATTGAACGATAACAATCTGTGCTCACTGTGCACTTGACTGCAGTTCTAGGCAATGAAGGAGGCAACTTGGACGCTGACCACGCCCACACAGTGTCTAGCGTAATGATGGCACGCCCACACAGTGCCTACCGTATTGGGTGCCACATTCGCTTAATGATGCTTGATTTAATTAATGCCACATTGGCCACGTGGATACCACTTGGAACTGGGGACTGGATATTGGAGATTGGAGATTCTTGGGTCTGAAGGTGGGAAAAGCGGAAAATGCGGCAATTGGAAATTGTAAACCATTTGATGCTGATGCTGATGATGATAATTTATGGGCCAAGCAAAGAGTTTTGCGGATTTCACATTCGAACCTTATTTTCTCCCTGGGCAAGCTCAAATATTTGCTGAAGGCACAAACAACAAATTGTTTACAATATTTATTGTTTGTGTCTGCGACTGTTGACAATGATGAAACGGCAACTTAATGCCCACCAATTTCAGTTTGCCAGCCACGCCCAATTGAAGTGAAATCAGCGCTAAGCAGCCATATCTTGACCAGAAACAGGCTCCAATATCAATTCAACACAATCCACAATTCGCAATTCCCAATTCGCAATCCTCAATGACCAGAGAACGGCGTCAATTCTCATTTCCGTCGACATATTTTCATTTCCTTTTACATTTGCTTCGTTTTTCATTTGCTTTTTTTTGCTTTGTAACTGTTTGCCCAATGATTTAGCAGCCTTCTTTCCATCCCATCTCATTCCACTCCATCTCTCTTATTTCCTCTCTGCCAAATTGTAATTCATTAAAGTTTATTGTACACCATTTTCGTTGACCTGCTTTTGGGTCTTGGCCACAACCTTCGAGTCTTGTCTTCCCATTTATGCTCTGCAAAACAACGCCAAATAAAACTTTTTATTTTTGTCCAATATCCTAAAAGTATAATTAAAAATTTTTGACCCCGCTTTGATAAGCAAAACAAGCTAAAAGCTGGGGATTTCGACTATGAAATACCCTGTCAGAAACTCTTATGTTAAAGATTTTTTATTTAATTAAATTTTTTATGCTTTCAGCATAAATTTATATCTTTATATAATACATATTAGTTTAAAAATAATAATTAATAAATATTAAATATTTTATTTTTAATTAAATTTTATTTTTTATAATTCCAACGTAAATTTATATGTTTATATATGTAATTTAAATTAATTCAAAACTTATTATTAAAAAACAATTAAATATTTTATTTTTAATATAATTAAATTCTTTATACTTCCAGCATAAATTTATATTTTTATATAATTCATATTAATTTAAATATAATATAAATAAATATTTTAATTTTAATTAAATTTAATTTTTAATAATTCCAGCATAAACTTATATTTTTATATAATTCAAATTAATTAAAAAAAAATAAAAATGAATAATAATTAAATACTATCGTATTATGTTACTTGATTTTATTTAAATTTCTTTTTTCAATTTATTTTTGAGCTTTTGTCCTTTAATCTAGAAACTTCTGAGCCCTTGGTGATTTCATATAATTAATTATGGTTTTTGCTCAATTGTTTTCCTTTTTTCCATAATTTTTAACATTTTTATTTAATATTTTCTTTATTTATTAAAGATAATTGGGCTTATCAAAACAAAGCTTTAAATAATAAATAAAATTTATTCCCAGATTTCAAGCCCAGTTAAAACATAATTAATTACTACAATTTAATAAAAATTGGAATTTTTAATATTTGTTTTTTTGTTTTTGAACCAAAGCTTTAAGCACAACAACTTTTTGGGAATTGCAAATACTTTGGCAAATACAAACAACGTGATTTGGTTGTAATCGTTTTTAAGCTAATTATAAATTTTAATAAGCAGTCGTAATTGTTTGTGTGAGAGTGTGTTTGTAATTTTCTAGATATATTAATGAAATTATTCAAAAACTTTTCGAGCTAAGCAATTGTTGTTCTTGTTGTTGTTGTCATTGTTGCTGTTATCACAACAAGCAAACAAAGCGGCAACAATTCGCACACTTTTGTGCCAGCGGCTACGCAATTAATTTTACTTAGCATTCATGGACAAAATGAGGCACGTAGCCGATAATGAAAGCCGCAACAGTGGGCAGGGGGCAGGGGGCGGGACACGCCCCCACTAATTGTGCTAACAACTTGATTCCAGCTGAACGACTTCGAGTCAGGACAAAAAATTTGCACCACATAAAAGCGGCGTGCCCAAAAAAGGTTTTTATGACGTCTGTGTGTGTGTGCTCTGTGTGAAGGAGCCCCAAAAAGTATGCTATATAATTATTAAGGCATTTTGTGTGTCTAAGTCTATGAATCGGTGTGCTTGTGTGTGTGAGAGTGTGACAGTGTGTGTGAGTGTGTTGAATATATGTCAGCTCATATCTGGGAAAATCTGTGAACTACGACTACTGCAGTTTCATAAATTTGAATTTCAAATTTTAACACACACAGACCTTGAAGTTGCCCCTTCCCCCCACTCAACACACACACTCACACACAGCCACACAAATATGAAAAACAAAGTTTCGTTTGCGGCAAGTTACAAAGTTTCTTGCCTCATGCAAATTGATTTGTGTCTCGTGTTTTCTCTTTCAATTTCTGCAGTTTACCTTACAATCTTGCCTGTCCACGTATGTGTGTGTGTCTCTCTCTGTGTGTGTGTGTGTACTCCTGCGTATTTGATTAAGGTCTTACATATATGTATGTTTGACATTTTCGTTTACATTGTAAGCTGCAAAATCAACACGCAACTATTAACAAGAAATACTATTCATTTAAATTAATTAAAATGTCACTTGGCTTTATCTTTTGCCATTTAACAACAACAACAACAACAACAATAATACTCTCGCCAAATTCTCCAAATGAATGTTGTTTTTATTGTCATTGTTTTGGCAAAACTATAAGCCAACAATTTTGTTATGCTTATTTGGCTTTTAATACCCTTTACATTTTACTAAGGGTGTGTTAAGGCTGTCAGTGAATTGAAACTGTTATTAATTCCATTTCCTAAATTTATTTATTAGAAAATTGAACTAAAAATTCAAATAATATTATGAAATAAGATAAAAATATAAAATTACAAATTTATCTAAAGGTCCACATATTTATTTCTATTTGTTTTCTAGTATATTCAAGTTCAATATAATATAACCTTTATACACTGATAAAAAAAGGGATCTAAAATCAAGATTTTGGTCTCAGAACTAAGAACATTGGTCAAAAAAATGCGCCGAGAACATGAAAATCTTGAGGTAAGAAAACACATCTCGATTCTAAGAACATTTTAATTAAGACCAAGTTCTTATTTGTAAGACCTAAATTCTAATATTTTTATGACCTCAAATCTTATTATAAGAATAAAACTTATTATTTTTTAAGATAATGTGTTCTTATTTTAAGACCAAAAAGTCTTGAATACTCAAGACAAATAATCTCAAATTTAGATTAAGCTTCTTAGCATTTTAAGAAGAACGAAGAAATTTTTAGTTAACTTGAGGTCTAGTAATGTGGATTTGACACTAAACAACAAACAATAAAACAAAAAAGATCTTAGATCTAAGACTTTTATTCTTATATTAAGAACTTAAGATATTTTAGAATAATATTATTGGTTTTAGTAATTTGGTCTTAAAATTTTATTTTTATTTATTTTATTTTATATCTATGAGTTATGTATATTATCTTATTTTATTCCTTTTCTATACAATTTATTGATTGACTTTCAGTGTTTCTAAATCAAATGCTTTAGATGTCAAAAATAAGTTGCAGGGTATACCTCTAGTTGGTCAGCTGTGACCATAACTCTCTTGCCTGCATTTATAAGTCCTTTGCAAGTCAAAAACTGACGTACTTGAATATCATTTAAATGGGGAAATATGTATGTATGTATATTGTTTGATATATGTAATGTGGGTAAGTGTGGCATATGTGTCTATCAGGCTTAGATCGTAAATTATGCAAGTGCTGGAAACTAAATAAAAATAATTTTGGGCAAAAGTCCTTTAGACGCAGTCAACCAGTCATGATTTAAGGCACATGAATTTTTTATGACCCCAATACTGAAAACCTTTATGTGTGTGTGTGTGTGACAATGTTATATCAGAAATGTAAGGATTAAATAAATTTACATACTTTTGGTGATTTGAATGTCCTGCTGATTACAACAATTCAACAAAACAATAACAAATAACAAATAACCACATTTACCATTTTCCATTTCCAATTTCAATATTTAACAGACGATGAGGAAAATCAACTGAATTATTCAAGGTAAATAACACGTCAACAAACTGCAGCTAATTAAACTTAAATTGAATAAAGCATGTTAATTGTATGTGACACCCACACAAAACAGTGTGTGCAAACAGTAAACGCACACACTACGATTCTATTGTATACTTTTCATTTCAATTCAATTTCAATTTTCAATTAAATTGCAAACCGCCAAAGGCCAAACTGTCAGCGAAAGAAGCAGCTTTACAATAAATATACTATATATATTGTAGATAAGTGTTTGCGAAAATTTAAACAATAAAAACAATTGAATTTCTCATATAGTTAAGCCGAAAATTTAACATCCTTGCAGATTGTATCGCTAAGAAAACCGAATCTAAATTTATTTTCTATAATTTGTTGATGATTTAATTTATGATACACGAGATGAGAGATTAATTTAAGTACCTATAATAATTCAAATATTATAAAAACAACTCATTTCAGACAATCTTCAATTATTCAAATAGCCTTCAAATTAATTTACTAATTTCTTATTTCATTTAATTAAAAAATTTTAATATTCTCTGCAAGGGAAATACCAACAAAGATATGAAATAGATATATAAAATAAATTAAAACCATATATCACCCAAATCAAATTAATATTTTTGTCGTTCCCTACAAAAATATTTATTTAATTTACACCAATCTTAACACATGAATACAAAAAAAAACTGTGCCAACTTATAAAACTTCTAGAAAAGTTATAAATGTAACAAACAATGTATCAACAATTTAGCGTGTAATATCAAAATATATACTAAACATTAATATAAACAAATTGTCTGTTAATTAAAATACAATTTTGATGTTAGTAATGCTAATTAAATTTGGGCATTTCCATATGTTGTACTTATTGGTATTAAGAATATATTTCGTGTGCGGTGCTTTTGATTCGTTTCAATTGATTTCAAATCAAAATATATACGTTGAAAAACCTAAAAAATGTGTTTTATTCATGGAATTGGGAATTTGAATAGAGTGGGAATAAATGAAAAGTTATGAATAATATTAATAAAAACTTTGTAGGAATGGAATGCGTTCACCAATAAATAACTATTCAAAAAAATATCAAATATAAAACATAAAATATTTCACGTTTTATTATTAGATCTAGGTGCTATTTTAGCACGGCCTCGTTAATAAAACCTATACAAAAATAAAAAAAAAACCATTTTTTAAATCTTATTAAAAAATTTTGGGAGTTGTGCTCAACTCTCTCCCCAAATAAATCAATGCAATTTTTGAAACTAACTCTATGTTCCTAAATAAAATTTGTACAATTTTTTTTTTTTTTTTTTGTAGATTTCATAAATTTGGTGGTATTTTTATTAAAAAGCTTTATCTGGTTTACTTAACTTTACATTACATCACAGACACTTTACGTTCACGTCGCGTCATTAAAGTGGATCAAGAGTCGGCGATGATTCTGTTTGTGACTGTGATGGGTTGACTTCCGAATGAGATGTTCCTGAACGCTGAACTCCTGATGGGGAGACTCGATCTCTTGAGCGGGAAGCTGTTTGTGGTTGTCTCCGATCGTTTCTATTCGGAAAGGAGTTTTCTTGACGTATATATTGATCTCTTGAAGGAGATGTTGCTTGCGAACGTTCTCCATTATCATATTTTTCAGCTGCTTGTGGTTGTCTCCGATTGTTACTTTTCGCAAAAGGATATTCTCCTAAATAAGCTTTTTGTGAAAATCTGAAGGAATCGGGTTGTGCCTCTGAAGGAACTGCTTTAAAAGGAGATGCCTCTATCGCAGGTTCTAGTGAAGGATAGATGTGGAGTCATTTTCATAAAATTTAATTAATAATAATAAATGTCTTACGTGGTCCATGCTCGACAGATTCTTCCTCATTATCCCTAAAAAAGGGCACGTCAAATGGATCAAACCATTGACCATTGTTGTTGAGTTGTAAAAATCCACTGCCACGGCTGCCAAGTACCTGTGATCCTGTACAAATTAGGAACCAGGCGCCTAATCCAAATAATAGACGAAAATCCATCAAGTATGTGTGTAAATCCAGCACTTGTAGCCCTTAAACTAAATGCTGTTGTCAAACGATCATTTATATACTTCTCTTTCTTCTTCTCAACAAATAATTCCCAAAAAATACAAATGCCGAAAAACAAAAAAATACCTTTAAATGGAGAATCCCCAAAATATAAATTCCCCAAATTATTCCCAAAAACTCAAAAATTTTCTAATATTTTCCATATTTTCAAATTATGAGTTGATATAACATTAGTTTTATGTAAATACCTTTGATCAGGTTTGTATTTTAGTTAGTTGTAATTGAAGCTTTTGAATAAAGTTGCTTTTTGTGCTGGTTGAAATAAGCTGTGAGCCACTGTATATTGCTGAAAATTAATAAATAAGAATTTACTTTTAAATAAAGTACATATACAATAAAAATGTATATTAATTTAATTTAAAAATATTTCGTTCTTACATTACAAAAATTGCTGCATACAGTTAGGCGCTCACATGGTCTAAACACTTATAACGGCAATTAATTCCGTTTATTTTACTTGATCATGTTGCGGCTAGAGATGGGCACGGGTCGGGTCGGACCTCGGGACCCATGGGCCTTTTACAAAATTGTCGGGTTCGGGCCGAAAAATCTCATTTCGGGTCGGGCCGGGCCGGGCTCGGGCCTAACTTCAAAGCCCGAAAGCCCGAAACACATCAAAATCTATTGCATTTTTGAAAGATTAAGTTTACGAATGACTAAATAAGCTAGTTCAATTATTGGTACGACGCGCTCATTTGAATCTGACAGAAGTGAAAGGGTTTTTCCACATCTGTACGAAAAAATAACTAGACTTGCTAAGTTAAAATTTTGAAAAGATTTTATTTTAAAATAAATTTAGGCTTTTTTCATTTTTCGGGCGGGCTGGGCGGGCTTTGGGCTTTATAACAAAAGCATCGTTCGGGCTTGGGCTTTTTTTTATCGGAAATTTCAGGCTCGGGAATTAACTTCCCTTTAATTTAATTGCTTGCTTGGCTAATGATAGAAATGGAAATATACTCAAAAGTGTGCGAGTAACCTCGAAAATTCGAAAAATTTAGAATATTTTGAAAACGCTTCCACAAAAAAAATTTGTAAATGCCATTTTCGTGTTTATTGGGAAAAAGTCCATAAGAAACAAATACTTTGATTCACTTGGCATTTTGGCTGTAAACTAGTGTAATTTGCATATTCTCAAAGTTCTTGCCTGGCTTAGTAATGAAAGAGAATATTCAAAATTTAACTTAACATAAGTATTACCTAATTGTTGATACTATTAATATATCGATATTTTTGTCAAATATATCAAGAAAATAAAATTTTCATATCGAAAATATATTTAAATTGATATTAATTAAAATATATAAAACTAAAAATATTTAAATAAAAGTTGTATTTTTCCGACTTTAATATGTATATTGTCAACTGATGCTTACAACGATGACGATGACGATGAGGGCGATTATCATTCTCCAAAGACCTTAAGGGCGTGCTTAAAAATGGTAGTGAAGTAGCTCCTTCCGAAATTAGATGCTCGTGTCGTGTATGATCTTAATGGGGATGTTTCCGAACGCTGAACTCGTGAACGAGGGGCGTTTAAAGGCAGAGCTGCTGATCCTCGATCTCCTGAACGGGAAGCTGCTTGCGATTGTCCCCGCTTGCTATTTTCCCAATAGGAATATGGATTTCTTGAACGGGATGGTCCAGCGGGAGAAGTGGTAGAAGAGTATACACCTGATCGGGATGCTTTTCGAGTGGTTGTTCTTGAATAGGAGGCTCTATAAGGAGGAGTGGTAGAAGAGTATACACCTGAACGGGATGCTTCTCGAGTGGTTGTTCTTGGAGGAGGAGTGGTAGAAGGTTGAACTTCTGAACGGGATGCAACTGAAGTGCGTGCGGTGGGATCGTATCTCTCCGAACGGGAAGCTTCTAAACGGAAAGCATTATCTCTATTGGCTGTTTGTTGCTGTCTGCGATCATTCTCTTGACGCGGATATTGAGATAATGGAGGAGATGTTGCTGACAAACGTTCTCTATTATCATATCTATCAGCTGTTTGTGGCTGATTCCGATCGTTTCTATTCGAATAGGAATTCTCTTGATGTCTTGGAGGAGAATTTGCTGAAGTACCCTGTGTATTATCATATCTGTCAGCTGTTTGTTGTTGTCTCTGATCGTTATAATCCCGATGGAAATTCGGATCTCTTGTAGATGTGCCTGAAGTACCCTTTATATAATCATTTCTTTCAGCCGTTTGTTGTCTCCGATTGTAATTATCCTGATTATAATATTGATCTCTTGACGGGGAATTTCCTGAAGTATGTTCTCTATTATCATTTCTATCAGCTGCTTGTGGTTGTCTACGATCAGTACTATCCGGATAGGCCTTCTCTGTACGATCTGGTTGTGCTCCTGCAGGCAAAGAATAGAAAGTGAGTCATTGCGTGGAATAATAAATAATAATATAATAATATTCGCCTTACTTGATTCATGTAGGAACGCATTTCCCTGTTCATCCACAAAAGCATGCTCTCCAGTCTTCTGATCGTATTGCAAGGTGCCCATTCCGGGCACATTTAAAGGATCTGCATTTTGACCACGTATAACAATTTTGCTTCCAGGTTTACCAATCACCAGTGGACCCTCTGGTAGTTGCGTGGAATTAACTCCAGCTTAAAAGCAAAACTCTATTTAAATACTTATACATGAATTTCATCCGTTTTCTTACCAGTGCAAAGCAGGAGCCAAGCGCCTACTCCAAATAATAGACGAATTGTCATGTTGTGCTTGTAGATCTAGCAACTTGTTGCATCTACATAATTGCATTTGAAAAAAGTTCATTTATATACGTATCTGAATCAAGAAGAAATTCCCCATAAATACTAGGGCAATTTTGAGGTCTTACCCATCTACGCTGAAATGCCCAAAATTAAAATTACTATAAATATTGAAAGTCCCAGACCAGATACTGTAGAGTCCAGAAATGTACAATATTCAGGCCTGTTTCGGTTTTCCCTTGTTTTTTGCGAATTTCAATCCGCAAGATCTTATATTTTTTCCCATAAAATTCCTTTACATTTCCTACGAATTACCCTCTGAATTTCCCTTTAACATTGTGTTGAGTAATTCTTTGCAGAACAGTGCTGGAAAATGTTCTGAGTGAATCAGACATTTGCGTCAAAAGAATTTTCGCCTTTTAAAATGTGTAATTTATTCATCATTTATTTATTTAATAATAAGTGGAAGCATTTTTCAAAGGTAAAACCTACTATCGTTATAACTTTTGTATTTTTGAAAGTGCGGGTTGATTTCAGTGTTGAGAAATGTCTTTTTGCAGAGTTGTCAATTGTTGCACAGTGTTTACAAAAATTGTTTACAAAAATAATCAGTTATTTTTTGCATTAAATGCTCAACTGGTTGAAATTAAATGTTTTTAATATTATTGTATAAAATATGAGTTGAACAGATAGAGTACCTCATCTATTTCGGGGTCCAGTTTTGACATTGTTCATTTGACTAAAGACTCTTTCCACCTCTGCGTTCGACCATGGCAGCGATAAAAAGCTTAGCGCAAATGACGCCAGTGCCGAGAATCTTTTATTTCCTACTGCATCCACGAAGTTGGACACTATCGTTGGACCTTGAATCTCTTTAGTATTGGTTGATTTCACCTTGAAGTGCTCGAGGATGTGCACAATGGAAAATAGCTATAGCTCCCGCTAGCCGCTATTTGACAATTTATACCGCAGATCTAACGGGGAAATAGCTAAATTGGCAACACTGCCTTATTGTTGCATACATATGTACAGTGTTGCCAACGCCAAAAAAAAAGACAGAAAACGTACAGTTTTTTCCCAAAAAGCATAATATCCAGTAGTTGAAAATATTTTGGACGCTCAAAATGTTCGATGTTTTGATTTCGGACCTTTCAAAATTCAGTGTGACAGCATAATACCAAAAATCATTAAAAAGTTGAGAGATTGTTGGTCTTATGCTGCTGTGGTCACACTGTTGCGTCAACTGTGCACATAAAATAAATAAACAACAAAATAAATCAATTAAATTAAATTAAAAATAATTAAAGAATGAAAATGGACAATACGGTCATAAGACAATTGGTAGCAACTAATACCCTAATTATGGGATTGATGACCACTTATATTGTACTAAAAGAGGTTAGATCCCACAGGATCGGTCTGTGTTGCACCTCTTCTATTAATTTATTTCGTTCTTCATTGTCAATGCGCTCAATGCGGCTCTTATTTTGTTGCTTATTTGGCTCCATTGCTGCTCAAAATGATTTCGACTAGTCGAAACACTGAACGAATCGATGTTTTGAAAGGTCAAAAAAAAAGCTGCCAGCTGTCATTAAAGAGTGTTGTAAAACACCCAAAAATTTTCTGAGCTGCCCAAATTTAGGTACTGGATACAAGGGTTTAGAAATAGCCTTACAAAATAATTTCGAGCAAGTTTGCAACCCTTTTTTTTATATGGAGTTGACACCTTTCAAACTGAACTTTCAACAACTGGATACTATGCTTAAAGGACAAAAAATCTGGACATCTATCTTTTTAATTTCACACAACTTATATTAATGGGATTCCGGTAAGCGTTTTAGATTTGGCTTAGATTATTTTTAGCCAAATCTAAATCAGTTGACGGAACGACCCGTTTTGCACACTGATTAGTTTTAGATTTCGTGAACAGCTGACAGCCTGGGCGAACAGCTAATTGACAACTAAAAAGTATACAAAAAAAATGGCGTAATTGCACAAAGTCCCAGAAAAAGAAATTTAAAAACGTATTAAACAAAAGCTTGCTCATTGAAAATGTTTTAATTGAATATTCGCAGATTTCCAATGTAAACAAACACCAACTGCCACACAGCTGTTTGAAACCAAATCGAAATCAAAACGAAATCAGTCTCAGAGCTGATTTCACGAAATCAATTAGTAAGACCACATTTCCCTGATTTGCTCTGGGCACACTGAAAATTTGGTATGGAGCAGCTGTGAGCAGCTGACTGCGAAATCTAAACCAAATCTAAAACGCTTACCGGAATCCCATTATTTGAGTATTTAAACTTAACTCACTGAGGCTCGTTTTTTTCAATGTCTAAATAAGGTGTTTGATAACTATTGAAAATATATTTTGACGTAAAATGTAGAGAAATTACTGTCAAATTTTAAGTTTTATCTTAGATACAGTTTATATGTACATTGAAAAAACGGCCCTGATTAAACAATTATCACATCACTTACACTTGTCTTTTAAGTAACGGGTACATACATTGCCCCCCACTCGCCCCTCAAATAAAACAATTTGTGGTAATTCATTTCATTTACAATATATTGGTCCAAAAGGTATTTCAACAAAAGGTTTAAAACAATTTTTTAAGAAATTCATTTAATTTGCGCTAACCTGTATAACGTGACCTGGAGCTTGCATATTGAGTTTTAACTCAGGACTACGGCGCTTCCGTTGTGACATTCCTTGGATCTGTATGCTGCGATCTGGTGCTTGCATATTGAGGCTTAACTCAGGACTGCGGCGCTTACGTTGTAGACCTTGAGCCTGAATACGGTGACCTGGTGCTTGCAAATCTACTTTAAACTGAGGACTACGGCGCTTCCGTTGTGGCATTCCTTGGATCTGTATGCTGCGATCTGGTGCTTGCATATTGAGGCTTAACTCAGGACTGCGGCGCTTACGTTGTAGACCTTGAGCCTGAATACGGTGACCTGGTGCTTGCAAATCTACTTTAAACTGAGGACTACGGCGCTTCCGTTGTGGCATTCCTTGGATCTGTATGCTGCGATCTGGTGCTTGCATATTGAGTTCAAACTCAGGACTACGGCGCTTACGTTGTAGACCTTGAGCCTGAATACGGTGACCTGGTGCTTGCAAATCTACTTTAAACTGAGGACTACGGCGCTTACGTTGCGACATTCCTTGGATCTGTATGCTGCGATCTGGTGCTTGCATATTGAGTTCAAACTCAGGACTACGGCGCTTACGTTGTAGACCTTGAGCCTGAATACGGTGACCTGGTGCTTGCAAATCTACTTTAAACTGAGGACTACGGCGCTTACGTTGCGACATTCCTTGGATCTGTATGCTGCGATCTGGTGCTTGCATATTGAGTTCAAACTCAGGACTACGGCGCTTACGTTGTAGACCTTGAGCCTGAATACGGTGACCTGGTGCTTGCAAATCTACTTTAAACTGAGGACTACGGCGCTTCCGTTGTGGCATTCCTTGGATCTGTATGCTGCGATCTGGTGCTTGCATATTGAGTTCAAACTCAGGACTACGGCGCTTACGTTGTAGACCTTGAGCCTGAATACGGTGACCTGGTGCTTGCAAATCTACTTTAAACTGAGGACTACGGCGCTTACGTTGCGACATTCCTTGGATCTGTATGCTGCGATCTGGTGCTTGCATATTGAGTTCAAACTCAGGACTACGGCGCTTACGTTGTAGACCTTGAGCCTGAATACGGTGACCTGGTGCTTGCAAATCTACTTTAAACTGAGGACTACGGCGCTTCCGTTGTGGCATTCCTTGGATCTGTATGCTGCGATCTGGTGCTTGCATATTGAGTTCAAACTCAGGACTACGGCGCTTACGTTGTAGACCTTGAGCCTGAATACGGTGACCTGGTGCTTGCAAATCTACTTTAAACTGAGGACTACGGCGCTTACGTTGCGACATTCCTTGGATCTGTATGCTGCGATCTGGTGCTTGCATATTGAGTTCAAACTCAGGACTACGGCGCTTACGTTGTAGACCTTGAGCCTGAATACGGTGACCTGGTGCTTGCAAATCTACTTTAAACTGAGGACTACGGCGCTTCCGTTGTGGCATTCCTTGGATCTGTATGCTGCGATCTGGTGCTTGCATATTGAGTTCAAACTCAGGACTACGGCGCTTACGTTGTAGACCTTGAGCCTGAATACGGTGACCTGGTGCTTGCATATTTACGTTAAACTGAGGACTACGGCGCTTCCGTTGCGACATTCCTTGGATCTGTATGCTGCGATCTGGTGCTTGCATATTGAGTTCAAACTCAGGACTACGGCGCTTACGTTGTAGACCTTGAGCCTGAATACGGTGACCTGGTGCTTGCAAATCTACTTTAAACTGAGGACTACGGCGCTTCCGTTGTGGCATTCCTTGGATCTGTATGCTGCGATCTGGTGCTTGCATATTGAGTTCAAACTCAGGACTACGGCGCTTACGTTGTAGACCTTGAGCCTGAATACGGTGACCTGGTGCTTGCAAATCTACTTTAAACTGAGGACTACGGCGCTTCCGTTGTGGCATTCCTTGGATCTGTATGCTGCGATCTGGTGCTTGCATATTGAGTTCAAACTCAGGACTACGGCGCTTACGTTGTAGACCTTGAGCCTGAATACGGTGACCTGGTGCTTGCATATTTACGTTAAACTGAGGACTACGGCGCTTCCGTTGCGACATTCCTTGGATCTGTATGCTGCGATCTGGTGCTTGCATATTGAGTTCAAACTCAGGACTACGGCGCTTACGTTGTAGACCTTGAGCCTGAATACGGTGACCTGGTGCTTGCAAATCTACTTTAAACTGAGGACTACGGCGCTTACGTTGCGACATTCCTTGGATCTGTATGCTGCGATCTGGTGCTTGCATATTGAGTTCAAACTCAGGACTACGGCGCTTACGTTGTAGACCTTGAGCCTGAATACGGTGACCTGGTGCTTGCAAATCTACTTTAAACTGAGGACTACGGCGCTTCCGTTGTGGCATTCCTTGGATCTGTATGCTGCGATCTGGTGCTTGCATATTGAGGCTTAACTCAGGACTGCGGCGCTTACGTTGTAGACCTTGAGCCTGAATACGGTGACCTGGTGCTTGCAAATCTACTTTAAACTGAGGACTACGGCGCTTCCGTTGTGGCATTCCTTGGATCTGTATGCTGCGATCTGGTGCTTGCATATTGAGTTCAAACTCAGGACTACGGCGCTTACGTTGTAGACCTTGAGCCTGAATACGGTGACCTGGTGCTTGCATATCTACTTTAAACTGAGGACTACGGCGCTTCCGTTGTGGCATTCCTTGGATCTGTATGCTGCGATCTGGTGCTTCCAATTTGAGGTTTAACTCAGGACTACGGCGCTTACGTTCCTGATTCGGTTTTCTGGAGGCCCGTTTCCGATTTCCTGACTTCTTATTTTTTTTTGGGTGTTTTTTATTGACCTTTCTTTGGCGGATTTCTCGTGCTGTTTTTTTAGGCTTTGGGTCCGATGCGGTTGAATCTAAATGACTTTCTGAGGTTGATTCTTTGGAATGGGGTCGTCTTGTTGAAGTTGGCTCTATCCGGGATGCTTCTGAAGCAGTTTCTTTTTCATTATCATTATCAGCTGATTGGGATTGTTTCCGTTTGTTAGCATCCGTATCAACCTTCTCGACAGGAGTATCGTGTGATTTTGAAGGAGATGATTCGGCAGTAAGCTCCCGTTCATTATCTTTATCATCCTTTGGTGATTGTTTCTGCTTCTTATCATCCGAATCAACCTTCTCTTTAAGATCAGTTTGTGATTTTGAAGGAGATGATTCGGCAGTAAGCTCCCGTTCATTATCTTTATCATCCCTTGGTGATTGTTTCTGCTTTTTATCATCCGCATCAACCTTCTCTTTAAGAGCAGTTTGTGCTCCTGAGGTGGATGCTGTGGTTTTAGGGGGTGCTTCTGAAGTTGGCTCTAGTGAAGAATAGAAAGTGAGTCATTGTAGCGAATAATGATTTAAGCTTCAATTAATAATATACGCCTTACTTGATTCATGTAGGAACGCATTTCCTTGTTCATCCACAAATGCATGCTCTCCAGTCTTGTGATCGTATTGCAAGGTGCCCATTCCGGGCACATGTAAAGGAGCTGAATTTTGACCCCGAATAACAATTTTGCTTCCAGGCTTACCAATCACCAGTGGACCTTCTGGTAATGGCTTCCAATGGGATGCTTCTGAAGAAGGTCGTTTAGCATCCGTATCAACCTTCACTTCACGAGTATCGGGTGCCTTTGAAGGAGATGATTCTGCAGTAAGCTCCCGATCATTATCTTCATCATCCTTTGGTGATTGTTTCTGCTCCTTATCATTCGTATCAACCTTCTCTTTAAGATCAGTTTGTGCTCTTGAAGGAGATGCTGTGGTTTTAGGGGGTGCTTCTGAAGTTGGTTCTGGTGAAGAATAGAAATTGTGGTATTTTAGAAAAAAATTATTTTTGCTTCAACTATTAATGTTCGCCTTACTTGATTCGTGTAGAAACGCATTTCCTTGTTCATCCACAAAAGCATGCTCTCCAGTCTTGTGATCGTATTGCAAGGTGCCCATTCCGGGCACATGTAAAGGAGTTGCATCTTGTGCTCTTGAAGAAGATGCTGTGATTTGGTCTGAGGTTGGTTCTAGTAAAGAATCAAAATTAAGTCGTTGCATAGAATAATATTTTAACGTATAATTTAGCACAGATGTTGTGCCAACCTAAAAGTACAAACATTTGTTCCAATCGGAATCCCAAAGTTTTTTAAATTTAAATTTCCCGGTACTATTTGCCCACAGTAGTAAATCAACTCTCGAGAAATTTTACCTTAGTAAAAAAAAACACTTTTGTAATTTGAAAATAAAGTTTAAAATGGGCAATCTCATAAAATCAGGTATTTTCGTGTTCAGCACAAATATGAGTAACTTTTAAAAAAAATCGTCGGTTCTGGGATAAAACCAATTCTAAATGGTGTCAAAAGTTCACTAATCTCGAAATTTCTTGAGTCATTTAAATTTTTGTTAAGATGCATACTTATATCAAGAATTGTTTTCTTTTTTTTTATTTGAATATTGTTTGCCTTACTTGATTCATGTAGCTGCTCATTTCCTTCTTCATCCACCAAGGCATGCTCCCCAGTCTTCTGAGATTTTTGGATGGTGTCAAGTCCTTCTTCATGTAAAGCATCTTCAATTTCAGCGCGTTTGACAACTTGATTACCAGGACTATCTGGTAATTTTTTCGCATAAGCTCCTGCTTGAAAGCAAAATCCTATTTGAATATTAATGTGACAGGAAAATAGCGCCAGTTTTCTTACCCGTGCAAACCAGGAGACAGGCGCCTACTCCAATTAATAGACGTAGTTTCATGTCGAGTGTTTAGATCGAGCAACTTGCTTGATCTGATAGCTGTTCCAACGATTGTGTATCTATTTATACTATTCCCTAATGCGTCAAAAATATTCCCCATTATACTGGGAAAATTCTAAATCCAATTAATTTAATATGTTTGACAGAAGGTGAACTGAATTTTTACCAAATTCAAAAATACCCAAAAAGTCAGCCACCCGGGCAATACCAACTAACATATTGATACTTATTGGGTAAAAACAGTCACCAAGAATGCCCCAAAAAGCAGAAAATACGCGCATATGAAAAATTAACTATTTGTACCGAATAATAAATTGAGAATGTACCATTTTTGGTACAAATTTAGCAGTGTGGTACAAATGTTCCATGTGTGACTAGATTTAGCAGGTTGCAATTGCCAAATGCGGCGTAAATTCTAAAATAGCGGCTATCGGAAGAAGGCAGAAATTGTGCACATCCTCGAGCATTCAAGGTGGTATCAACGAATATTGAAGAGATTCTTTTCCAAAGCTCGAACGTCCACCTTATTAAGTGGTCCAATTTAAAGGATACCACAAGCTTTTGGGCCGAAGTGTCCAACTACGTGGATGCAGCAGGAAATAAAAGACTTTCAACACTGGCATAATTTGCGCTAAGCCTTTTATCGCTGCCATGGTCGAACGCAGAGGTGGAAAGAGTCTTTAGTCAAATGATGTCATAAACTTCGAAACAGAATGGCCGTTCAAACATTAAACTCAACATTACCCTTGTGGTATTTTATCTGTTCAGCTCATATTTTATACAATAATATTAAAAACATTTAATTTCAACTTGAGAAGTTTTCCAAAATACTGGATTAAATCAATAAAAATAACGTTTCACTACTCTAGCGTTTTTTTTTTAGATACCAACAACATTTTCTGGCTATTTCAAGCTTTTTTCAAAGGCTAGTTTAGCTTTTTTAGTGACCTGAAGAGATGGCAGCACTGGCTCCGAGCGACAAACACTCTGTATGTACCCTTCAGACACATTCACAAAGGAATGTCAAAGGAATCCATAGGGAATGTTTCCCTATGCTTAAGGAATCCATAGGGATTTTGTATGAAATTCCTTAGGGACTTTAACATTGCGAAGTCCTACGATTGAGGAAAAGGGAACTCTCCATAGAGATTCCCTTACGTTTCCCGTTAGGGAAACCTTAGGGAACTCTGCCGAGAATTCCCCAATGATTCCCTAACGATTCTTTTGCCATTTTCGCGAGGGAATCTCCCAGGAATTTTACTGAAAATTCCTCAATGATTCCTCAACGATTTTTTATAAAAATTCCTTAAGGATTCCTTAGCGATAAAAATTAAAAAAAATTAAGAAAAATTAAAAAAATTATCTTTTTATCTATATATTTTTAACTTGAATTTTATTATACTTTTTTTTACATTTTTTATTTAATTTTGTATTATGTATTGTATTGCTAATTAACGCAGTTTATGCAGCTTCCACCATATGCCATCGACCACTGCCTTCAGAGAAATTCCAGACGAAGCTCCTTGCATGCTTCCAAAATCCATTCATATTCTATATAAAAGAAATAAATGCATTAGTTTTGTTTGAAAAATTAATAAATTATATTATAAAACACTTACGTTTTGGTTTAGCAGTAACAGCAGCCGGCAGCGACATTGTCAAATATTCTCCTGTTTTATTTTTCTTTGACACGTGCGTTTTGTTGCACAAATTCTGTCGCGCTGCCGGTAGCAGCGTTCGACGTTTGTTCGACAGAGACGGAAACAACAAAAAACGAAAAGACACAGCCTCTTTCTCCGTCGCACAATTTTGGTCGACGTCAACGTCGGCCGAAAACTTGTACGACAGAGAGGGAAAGAAACAAAAAGAAACGAGCAGAATCAGCCTCTGCCTGCGTCGAAACAAAAGAAACGAGCATAAGCAGACGAAAATTAACTCTGCTTGCGTCGCTCGAGCAGCGACTGGTCGACGCTGGCAGAATTACTAGAAAAATGACAACAAAATGTCAAAAAATAACAACAACATCAGGCGGCCGCAAAGGAAAAGGAATTTTATTTCTGAA